>MU225140.1:2492-30498 GCA_018584345.1 Thuja plicata | reverse complement strand
TATATATATCAGTATTGATATATCCACTATTATATTATGTTTTGGACCCCACACACATACTAACATGAATTACATTACTTGACAAAAAAAGAATTGAAATTTGCACAAAAAATGAACAAGTGCTTAGAAAATATCAACAAGTGATCATACAAATTACTTAATCATGCTAATTTAAAATTGCACGAGTACATAATCATACATATACACAAATTTCCAATGGCTCTCATACCATGTAAAAATTTGCAAATAGAAATGAACCAATGATCTAGAGTTCAAAGAATAATTTAAAGACAAGAGAGATTATATGAACAAGAATAGATTGTATTCTCATTAATGATGCAATATGCAAATAAAAGATATTGAAGATATTGAAGATTTACATAATAGGCCTGCTTATATAGGCAATGGAATAAGAGACTATGATAAGGAGCTGATAAGCTATCACCTATGAAAGGCGGAATCACATGTCCACCAAAGGTAGATCATCCTACATTATGCAATGAAGTATGTGCAATATGATGAGGATGATAATGTGATATGTGCACTAAAATTGGATCTCACACATGAGATAACAACTATCACCACCTAAAGTGGAATCTCTCCTACACCATGTGCTTAATTAAGGTGCAAACTCCTAGGTGTCTCAATGGAAAACTACTATGCTATGCATTATCCTAAGTAAGATTAAGTAAGTAATTAGGTATATTCAATTTCACCAACACCCCCCTTTAAGTGAAACTTAGGGGAATGCACTTAAACTCACAATGCAAGATGAGTCCTAACTACTAGGCCATGTAAGGTACCCATGTACAATATGCAATGCAATACATGAAATGCAATAAATCTCTCATTAAGCAGATAAAGAGGGAAAACCTCATGGGAAAAACCCTCCTACAAAAAGAGAGATGAAACACAAAGATGCATGATGGATGGAGTAGTCAAGACCCCCCAAGTATGACATACATCATGTATATACAAGCAATTATCTCCCCATATGAAGGAAAGGTGGAGACATGATATCCCCCCATAATGAAGAAGCTCCAATGTTGATGAAGTGTACCTGAAAACAAAAGGTAATCCAATGCCTACAAGAAACATGTATCCCCTTAGGAAGAAACAAGTACATCAAATGATGAAGAAGCCAATCCATGTGAAAATGAAAGGATGAGGAAGGAAGTCTCCAAGTATGCATCTTTGAAGACTGAATAGGTATCTCCAAGCTCAAGAAATCTATCACATCACCAAAGTGAACCACGAAATGTGACAAACCAAGTGAAAGAGAAGAATCAAGAATGCCAATCTTCAAATAAGGTGAAGAAGTATCTCCAACTCCAACTGTGATGAAGCTGTCATCAAAGAGAAGAGAAACCCCCTCAAGTATGTCAGCCAAATCTGCAATATGAGACTCAACAAACAATGCTAAAATTCCATCCAAGTAGTCATCCCACACTGCAAGATTTGAAGCATCATGATCATCCTAATGAAGAGTAGAACTCATGTCCAATGAAGCAGGAGGTGGAGTAGAAATCTCAACACTTGTATCAAGAACACAATGATTCAAATGTCCAAAATTATCCCCACATACAAAATTTACCCTTGGTAGAAGTGTGGGTACATCATGAACATCATCATCATCATCAACAACAAAATCTGAAAATGAATACAAGCGTGATGCATGATCAAAAAATCCCATAGCTATGACATCTCTAGTCTCTATGTCCCTATTGTATACATGATCAGGAGTGAACTCTACAATTTTACCTCGTGCCCCATGAGTAATTTGATAAATAGAAAGGAGATTAGTGGTCAAGGATGGTACACAAAAAACATCATTAAATATCCCCTCTCCAATAGGAATAGAAACTTTCCCACAAGCCTTCATGTATGTGTTATTACCCATCAATATATTATGAGAATTACAAGGCTCAATAGAAGAAAACATATCCATAGAAGATGCCATATGATGTGAAGCACCTGAATCAAGAAGCCATTTACCTTGCTCAGGATGTGTGTAAGCCATAAGTGCTTGACCTTTACCTTTATCCTTGGTTGATGATGTAGATGGATAAGCTGCCAAATTTGATGAAGAAGAAGGTGGAGAGATTGATGAGGGAAAATTGATGTTGTTCCTTTGAAGAATATGAGTGAGCTCATCAATCTTCTTAATAAAACACCTATTCCCACCATGTCCTTCATTTTTAGAATATGCACATTTTCCCCTCTTTCTTCTAGATGATTCCTCTTGTGAAGAGGACTTGGATTCATAAGTATACTGTGAAGGAGAATCATCACCTTGCCCATGAGCCTTAGGATCCTTATGTTTCTTCTTTCCTTTTCCATAGGAAACCTTTGGAGTGGATTCATTTGCAAGCAATGCATGATGCATTGAAGCCTTCAATTGATCCATGTGTGCCAACTTTGCTTGTTCCCTTGTGAGTTGAGCTGCAAATTCATCAAGAGAAGGCATTTTGTATGCATTACCAAGAGCATCCATAGTAGAATAGAATGTAGAAATAAAAATTGAATATTTAGGACCTATCTTGGAAAGAATAGATAAGATCTATTGTTCATCCTCTTTAGTAATGTCACAATTAGAAAGCTCCAATATAATAGAATTGAACTTAGAGAAAAAGTCTTGAATATTGTCAAAATCTCTAGGATCTAAACTTATGAGCTCATTCTCTAATCTGAATTTTCTCATTCTATCAGGTTTACCAAAGAGTCCCTCCAAGATGGTCTAAACATTATGAGGTTGTGTGCAAGATGTAATATGATATAGAATATTGAGAGATGGTGTTAGAATAACTAAGAGGGGGGTGAATCAGTGGCCTTAATAATTGTTCCTTAAATTCAACCAAAAACTTATCTCTTAAATATAATACCCTCAATTATCTTACAGTCCCAATGTCATTAAGATGTATGCCATAAATAACTTTTACAAATATAAACTGCTTGGTGAGATTTACTGTTTATCTTTTCTAGACTTTACCGAATAGTAGCAAATAAACTTAGAGTTAACCGACCAATCCAGTTTCAATAATGTGTAAAGAAAAATATCAATGCAATGAAACATCTACACATTTGACACAGATTGTAATGTGGAAACCCAATATGGGAAAAACCACTCGGGACCGGTAACCCAAAATAATTTCACTCTTCTGAAGTGAGCTCGGTGAAGAGCCAACCCTGTTCAAGGTTACAATACACACTGTTAAGTGCGACCTTGTTAGAGGATTTAAAACCAATAGTTTATCTTTTGAACTAGAACTCACTATGCTGTCAACAAGAAAACCTTTTGATACTCTTGAGTATCTCAATAAAATAAGGACTGTTAAATCCCACTCGGTTAAGAGATTTTATGAATCAATGATTAAATTGATACAATAAATGATCTATTCAAAATACAAATTTGATTTGCAAATATTCAAATCTATTGTTATTTCTATAATACCTCTCTGATCAATATACACTTCAGTTCCTTTCCTTTCTTTATTTCCTCTGCTCGGTGAATGCTCTGTCCTCTGTTGCTCGGTGTTTGCAGAATTCCTTGGCTCTATTCTTTAGCCCGTATGATCAGATCTGCATGAATAACTCTATCTTCACACAAATTATACTCAACATTGCTCCCTTTGATAATGAATTCCTTGTCTCTTTATATAGACGTGATTAGTTGCTCAATCTCCTTGTTTTTGTCATAAATTTCTTCTTGATCTGTAAAACTCACCATGCGTTGTTTTATCCCGTAAATCTCTTTTAGTTTTATTCCATAAATCTCTTCCTGATAACTGTGACTAAAAAATGCTTTAAATCTCCTTCCATACTTTAGTTTAACTGATCATTGAAAATAAAGCAATCAATCAGTCAATCCCTAAATTGTAGCTCTACCATCTAAGTAATTTTGTTGTTCTTTAACTTCAGTTTAGATCGGTCATCATCTTCAGTTTACTGCGGTGCTCGGTATACACTTGCTCGGTAACACATGCTCAGTATACACTATGAACTGCTCAACGTTCACTGTCACTCGGTGTATACAAACTTTTTTATTTTAACTGCCACATAAACTTTGTCTCTTCAGATCTTCAAGGTTATGATAATATGTGTATGAATAATCCAACCATATCAAGTTGACATCAATGACAACACAATACATTAACTGATTTAATGTCTTTCATTCACTTTTGCATATCTTCAAACATTCAATCAGTTATAGTTCATCAATCTCTCCCTTTGGCATCGATGGCAACATACTATGAAATATGTAGTTTAAAACATGTCATAACATACCAAACTTATTGTTCTATAACCTATTCAAATATCTGAATCTCGGTAAACTCTTCTAGCTTAGATTTGATTCTGCTGTGTGCTCTCCCTTTCTTCATTCCATTCAATGGATAGGTGTAGCAATTCTGTCTTCCCTTTCTTATGGAATCTTTTTCCCCTTTTTGTGGATAGATATGTAGTGTTAACTCTCTCCAATTCTCTCCCTTTGATGGATGGTTATTTCATTGAATATTTGTCTCCCTTTAACAACAATGCCAAAAATGTTTACAACTCTGTATTAGCCAACAATATCTCTGGTGTGTGTCTCAAATAAGTACCTTTAGTGTACTGATTTCTCAATGCAGTCCATATTTTAGCTTGCATCAACATGACATTGGAAATAATGGAATGGTGTGTACTGAGAGTGGAGGGGTGAATCAGTACCCTTAAATTTTTTATCACTTAACCTTAATCCTTTTAGTAATCAATTGCTTGTATTACCAACTATATATGCTTTTCTATCTTTATGCATGTAATATCAATTCATAAACTTAATTAGCATGTAAACATTCATGAAATGTATTGACACATGACACAAGATTTGGTAACGCAGAAAACCCCTATTAGAAGGTAAAAACTGCGGTGGGGATGAAACCCACAAAACTTCACTATCTGTAGAATGGAAGGGGCTGATGAAGGCTTACAAGTTTGATCACTTCTAATGATCTTACCCTATTAGGAGTAACATGTAGAGACTGGTTAAGGTCTACCCTGTTAAGAGCTTTAGTAAAACTGTTTAGCATGCACTCAGTTAAGAGATTTACAAAGGATTGTTAAATCCACCTTTCTCAAGGATTTCTTCTATTTGCTACACTTGTTAGAATATAGTCAAAAGTATTCATTGAAATATGTATATGCAATCTAGAATTGCTGATTATAGATCCAATAAATTTTACATGTATAATTATCACCTATAGTGATTGATTAATACCTCTGTTCTGCTCGGTAACCTTGGTTCTTGTTCTTGATAACTGATTTCATCTTTGGTTGTTCTTCTGCATAAAACTCTATCTCTAATCCATATAAGTGTCTGCAGCTACAATAATCATCACATCCATTTGTTATGATTGATTACACATCTATTTATACAATGAGTTTTACCTAAATAAGTTTCACGCATAATAATGTTAACTCTATGATCAAAGGTTTACAACTTGACCTTGATCTCCTAGTTTGCATGTTTTCAATTAGTTAGACTGATTAAAACAATTACAATTACATTGCTTGTCCCTCAAGAAATGGATTTAAAGCTAATCAAAAAGATAAATATAAAACACAAGTGTTTTATCTAACGTGGAAGTCAGATCCACATTTCCCAGGATTTATAACTGTCTCTTGGTAGACTGGTGCTCGGGTCACTTTGTAGTCTATCAGGTTCCTCTGTTATCTATTCTGTCAGGTTACACTATAATCTTCTTGTCGGGTTACTCTGTCAGGTTCCTCTTGTAACATTTTTGGGCTGCACTAGTAAACTATGTCGTCGAGTTCCCTTGTGAACTTGTCTGTCGAGTTGCACTAAACCTGTCTTTTGGTGTTGGTGCTACCGACGGTTTCAAAACTATTTTCCTTTGCATACTAATGGAAGAATATGTCTTCACATGATTAATCTTTTGATAATGTGTAGGTTGATGCAACCTCCTATTCAACTTAGTGACCAATAGTCAAGGGACAAACCCCTAGTCTATTTATCAGGTATTCAAATGTATCTCTTGGAAATGGTTTTGTGAAGATGTCTGCTAGTTGTTCTTTGGATTATACATATTCCAGTATCACCTATTTCTCTTGTACTTGTTCCCTCTAGTAATGATACTTAATAGTTATGTGCTTTGTCTTAGCATGCATCATGGGGTTCTTTGAAATGTTTATAGCACTAGTATTATCACAATAGATAATTGTTGGGTCAAGAATTTTCTCATTCATACCTTTCAGCAATTGCTTGATCCATGCAATGTTAGAGAAATTTGAAGCAGCAACTACATATTCTTCTTCTATATTTGATTAAGATATGCATGCTTGCTTTTTACTTATCCATGTGATAAGTCTGTCACCCATAAAGAATGCTCCTCATGTAGTGCTCTTTCTATCATCTATGTTTCTAGCCCAATCAACATCAGTATAAACTTGTAGCTCAAATTTGCCTTCTTTATTGTACCATAAACCATAGTCTTCAAATATCTCAAAAATATTTTAACAAAAGTCATGTGTGATTCCTTAGGTTTAGCATAGAATCTTGCAACTATACCAACTACATTTTCTATATCTGTTAGGGTTTGACAGATTCAGAACAATATAAATTAAACAATTATATGCAGAAACAAAAGAAGAATAAAACTGAACAAAGATAACACATATTTAACGTGGCTCACCCAAAACTTGGGCTGCATCGACCTACACAGCCGTCTAACCTTTCTTATTATCTAGAAAAATAATACACCAAAATTACAATGCATTATTCATCTCAACCGCTTATAACATGTGTATTAGGGCAACCTCTAAAATTGACCATTTTAGGGTTTTACAATCGACACAGTATCAACACCCACTACATGATCAATCGCCACAATATCAACAATATCAGGTCTAGTGTGTACAACATACATTAGTTTCCCAATCATAGATCTGTATAAGGTATGATTTACCTTAGTTGTCTTGTCTTCCTTTATCAATTTGCATCCGGTTGCCATAGGTGTTCCAACTGGTTTGGAGTCCTCCATTTTGAATATCTTCATAACTTCTTTGATGTATTTGGATTGTGTGATGTAGATGCCTTCATCCTATTATAGAATCTGTAGATGAAGAAAAAATTTGATCTCTCCAAACATTGACATTTAAAATTCTTTTCTCATTTCATCACCAAATGACTTGCATAGCATATCATTACCTCAAACTATGCTATCATCAACACATATCTCAGCAATCAAAGTCTTATCATCAGTATCTCCTTTCAAATATAGACAACTATTGTCACTTGTTCTAACAAATCCAATACTAATGAGATAAGACTGAAGTCTTTCATACCATGCGCTTGGTGCTTGTTTCAATCCATACAAGGCTTTGTGTAGTTTACAAACCATGTTCCTCCTGTTAGGATCAACAAACCCTTCAGGTTGTTCAATGTATACATCCTCTTCTAGTATTCCATTCAGAAATGCAGATTTAACATCCATTTGGTATACTTTGAATCCTTTAAAAGTAGCATAAGCATGTAGAATTATTACTCCTATTCTAGCAACTGATGCAAAGGTTTCTCCATAATCAATACCTTATTCTTGTGCATACCCTTTGCATACCAGTCTTACTTTGTTCCTTGTGACTTCTCCATTCTCATTAAGTTTGTTTCTAAAAATCCATTTGGTGCCAATGACATTTTTGTCACTCGGTCTAGGTACTGATGTCCATGTTTTACTCTTCTCAATCTGTTCAATCTCTTCATTCATTGCACTAACCCATTCTTAATTCTCAAGTGTAGCATTAATAGATTTAGGCTCAAAATCACAAATCAAACATCTATTGTTAAGAGACTTACTTCTTGTTCTCATTCTTGCTCTTTTGTCCCCAATGATCTGGTCCTATGGATGGTGTCTTCTGACATATTTAACAAGTACAGGTCTAGATCTATGTTCTTCATTTTGATCCTCATCTTGATCTTCATCACTCAGTTCAACATTGTGAGCATTTCCCCGATTTTTGGTGTGTGCAACCTATTGCTTGGTTGCATTATTCTGTCTCTCAGGCAAGATGTTAGGTTCTTCTATGTAGAAAAATCTTTTGTAATCTTCAGGTTTCTTTATGCTTTCCTGATCAATTTTCTCAGCAAATTCATCCACTTTAACATTTGCACTCTCAATGATTTTGTTAGAAGATATGTTCAGACATTTATAAGATTTGATTTTAGTACAATATCCTACAAATATTCCTTCATCACTTTTAGAGTCAAGTTTCCCATTTCTATCATCTTTCAATATATAACATTGACTTCCAAAGATTCTAAAGTAACTCGCATTTGGTGTGTATCCATACCATATCTCATAAGGTGTCTTATTTGTGTCTTTCTTCAATTGAACTCGGTTTAGTGTATAGTCAATAGTACTTACAGATTCTCTCCAAAATGTTTGTGTGATGCCTTTTTCAATCATGACTATTATAGGACAATCAACAATTGATCTATTCCTCCTTTCAACAATCCTATTTTGCTGTGGTGTTCTCGGTGCAAAAACCTATTTTGTAATCCCATGCTCATTACAAAAGTTAGTGAATTTATCAGAAATAAATTCTCCTCCTCTATATGATCTTAAACATTTCAGTTCTTTTCCACTTTGTTTTTCAACTTTAGCTTTATACCATTTGAACATCTTAAATGCTTCATATTTCTCTTTTAAGAACGTGACACTCATCATCCTAGAATAGTCATCAACAAATAGAATAAAGTATCTATCACCAAAATAGCTCTTTGTTCTCATTGGTGATTAAATCACTTAGGAGATTAAATTTGATTTAAATGAATTATGCCAATAAATTGAAGAATTGTCTTGACATAATTAGGGGTATGAATACACTTAGGAAAAATAGGGTCTATGGTCAAAGAAGACCAAATTAGGGTGGTTACATTTGCCCCTGTTTGAATTGATGTGCGAGCAAGGTATTGATTCAAAGAAAGTTTTGATATTGACTTCAGAAACTTTGAGAATTTCACACTTGATCGAACGAAATGTCTGATGAGATCAGTCTCACACTTGATTGAACTAAACTGATAGAATTGACTTTGAACTTGATCGAACAAAGGTCAATAAGCAAAGATCTTAAAGATACCAATTCTGAACTTGGTTGTCGTCCAAGAATTGATAATACCGACTCTGAACTTGATCAAACGAAGGTTAGTACAAAGCTGCCAGGAGCTTAATAAGAATATGATAAAAGTAGACATAAGATATCCAGCTTGTGAGAATCGAAGCCTTCAATCCAACAGTCCTGACTTGGTCAAGGAACTATCATGCCTTTAGTCTTTTGATAATGAAGTCATTTTAATGCTATTTTGAGCAAAAATTTGACTGATTTAAGTGTGATCATGCCCCCTCAGAAGAGAAATCAAAGGAAAAAGAAAAAATCCCTCTGTAGAATGATGTATCACTTGAATTGATCGATTGAATCAAGAAAGAATCAACTAGAAGAAGTGAAGAAACAAAGGTGTGTTAAGAGAAAACACAATTTTGCCAAGTTAATCATGTTAAAATGTGAATTTTAAGTCTGATAAAATGATGTGAAACCAAGATTTTGATGAATAATGTGCAATTTGATGATATAGAACCCGGAAAATTGATTGCATAAATCTTGCGAATCATTTTCGGAACATATGGAGCAATTTTGCATTTTTGAGAACTGTCATAAATTTTTTACTGTGCTGTGTAGAACATTGTCTGCGCGTTCAATTACGTTCCCGATTGATCAGAAAGAGAACAAAATGAGTTTCAGTTGTTTGGGAGGAGTTTCAGAGCTCCTAAATAGCTCAAAAAGTCAAATATATATCTCAAAATTCACTTTTTATCCATTCATTTTCAGTTTTATCCTTGGCAATTCAGAGAGCTCTGTAGAGAAGATGGTGGTCCCCATGGAGAAGCATCATTTCAAGCTCAGCTGATGACATTAGCGTCTAGCTGACTACCCACCTTTGGAAAGTACTCAAAAACCTACCTGTTCAAATTTTCAGATTCTAGTTTTATGCAATTTTGTAGTAGTTATAGCATGTTTCATTCTGTACCGTTTCTCATTTTCAGGATCGCACCCGTTTAATCTCGAGTCGCATCCTGTTTTCACCAAATTTCCCGTGTGGTATCCTGTATATTTAGGATTGTTTCCCATTTTAAGTTTTTCATCGCTTTTGGTAATTGAAATGAGGAACTTTGAATTTTTTTGCATCCTGTAAGAATAGGGTCACACGCCGCATCCCACGTCGCAGCCTGCTAAAATAGGATCACTTTCCGGATGCCCCATCGCATCCCAAAAATAGAAGATCACATCCCGTAAAAGGGATCACACCCCATAGGAATAGAGTCGCTTCTAGTTTTAGACTTAGTTTTCTTCCAAGTTTGACTATTTTTCATCTTTTGACCATAAAAAACACTTAGCTGATTGGTTTTTCTGCTTTGTTGTCTTAGATAGAGGACTAATTTGAACTTTTCTGCAATTTCTATCTTTTTAAATAGGTTCCTTTTGAGGTTCTATCTTTCCGAGGACCATACCCTGGTCATGTCCTTGATCTGTCTAGATCTTTGATAGGCGACAAGGTAGAGCTAGTTGCTTGAGTAGGTTTACTATCTTTGAGAGATTTACCTGACATCAGGGTAAATCGAGGGTTGTTGACTACTCTGGCTGAGAGGTGGCCTTCTGAGCACAACACCTTCCATCTCCTGACTAGTGAGATGACTATCACATCAGAGGATATGTGGCACATTCTCAGAGTTCCTGTGATGGGTCAAGAGGTGGAGTTTGATTCCACTTTTATAACAACTATTTCCACAACTTGACGTTTCTTTGGAGACGATACTATAGCTCACCGATACCTCACTTGGGATTACATGTGTGATCATTACAATCATCTTCCAGTATACTTGGCCAGATTGATTGGAGGCATCCTGATGCCCGACCGAGGATAGCATGGATTTATGGTTGGTTGGGTCGACATGCTAGAGAAGATGGTCATTTCTTCATGGAGATTTGCATGGGGTAGCTGCATTGTTGCTCATATTTATAGAGAGTTGCACGCGATTGTGTACCAGTATTCACGCAACATGAGTGTTGGGATCCTTATTTTACAAATCTAGGCCTGGGAGCATATCCTAGTTACATGATTGATAGTTGATAGGCAGTGGTTAGATCAGCAGCCGCATCTGGGCAAGGTAGAGTATTGGCACCAAATTTTTGATGATATGACTGTAGTAGTATGGCGACCATACCTTGACTGTGAGGAGTGGATTTATGATAGGAAACAGGTGCTTTATTTCTTTTGGAGTAGGTATTTGATTGGCAAGACCAGGTACATTGTAGAGCATTTCCTTGTTACTCAAGTATTGAGGCAGTATGACCGTGTGTAGGGCAGATGCCAAGATTTGTCAGTATATGCATGAATTCATGACGAGGAGCCACTGTGGGGTACTCGTTTGGTATATGAGACACAGTAGCATGACATCAGAGATATGGTTGCTATTACTTGGGACCTTTTTCTAGAAGTTGCAGATGCAGGGTGCTCAGATGGATATCTTGCTCATATGTTACAACATCCATTTCCATGTTTTACATCTCCTGAGGAGGCAGATCCTCGCATAGAGGATCCATTAGACTATGATCCCACTGATGATCATCCTGTCAGAGGCAAAGGGGAGGTCAGAGGGAGAGACAAGATGGAGGAAGGGATGGTGGTAGAGATGGTGGGAGGAGAGATGGAAGGCGCCCTCCTCCGGATAGAGGATAGGGTCCAGATGACGGTGATGATGGATATGATAGGATTGGAGGTGCAATGGGAGGTAGTGGAGAGGGCGTCAGTGGTAGTGGGAGGCAGACTCGTCTCAGACTTGTTTCTCCCCAGAGAGATCCAGGTCCACTACTAACTAGAGAGCAACAACAACAATGACAACATTAGCAGGACACTCAACATGATAGGCAATAGGATAGGCCTTCAGGACAGGACACAAGTAGAGGCTCAAGTAGAGATGGTGACGCTTTGACACAGTGTGAGCATGAGCGTGAGAAGCTCAGAGTGAGTACCACTACATTGGAGGCCTTGTAGGAAGGGATGCACAACTTGAGCATCTTAGAGAAGACATGGACGCACAAATAGAGCATCTTAGAGAAGAGAGGGATAAACATGGTGATATGCTTAGGGCAGAGAGATACCTAGGCTCGGGTAGCTATGCACTAGGGACAAAGAGCAGCTTATTACTTCATTTTATATCATGCTGCGGTTCCATAGGGTTAGAGATCACCTTCCTATTCACACATTGCTTAGTAGTATGAGGGGGCTATGCGTGCAGCAGCTCCATTTGTACCACCTCCTCCTCCTCCTCTAGATTAGGGAGAGGGTGGCAGCTAGTCTTGATTCTGTATTTGTGACATATTTTGAGATCATATTGTATATTTGGATCCTTATGAGATCATGTATTGTACCATGAATTTTATACATGTATATTTGATTCATACTTGATACTCTAATACTCTTTTGTAGACAGTTACACATTTTTGATCTGTTCCATATCTGATATATCTGAGATAGTTGTTCCTGATCTTGTTATGTTCATGGGTTCTCTTGCTTTGATATATTTTTAGATTGATGCACATGTGATTATGATCTTGATGTCTTAATGAGTTAGATTAGATTATGTGGTGACATAATTTATGCTCTTTGATTTATTACTGATATAAATGTGTTTCAAATGATGCTAAGTGAATATGCAAATGCATGTTTTTGAAATTTTCTTTATGCAATTGGATGTATGGATGCACTTAGGATGTAGAAATAAATGCAATGCTTAAATGCTTTGTTTTTGTATTTTCTCTTTCTCATTTATGAATGCAGAATGTATGTCATGGATATGCAATGCCATTAATATCATAATATAGATGTATGTAATTAACTTGGATTTTAGATGGAACAAGAAATCATTTTAAGCTCAAGTCATTTATGCTTTTCTTTTCAAATTGAATCATGCAATCTCTAAATGCATCTACATGTAGACTCTTAGGACTGTCACTGATTTGTATACATCGTAGCATTTATCATCATTGGGCATTTTTGTAACAGACATCACCTGATAGTACAACTGTCACTAATAGCCACTGGTATCATGAAAGTATGAATACTTTTGTATTGGATGCAATGTCATAAATAAAATTAAGCATCAAGGCATAGAAGCCAAGATGACAAGTTAGTTATCTCCTTTTACTATTAAGAATCAGTTTCTGTTCGGGTTTAATGTAGGATATGTGACTCGTAATGACCTTGAAAATTCATATCCTTGGGTACATCATGTAGCGTACACCTTAGTGAGAATCTGATTTAGAAAATAGACAAGGAAATTGTTTCAACTTCATCGTAGTTTACACATAACAAGGATTGAGATATATGCGGCTATCCACTCATGTTAGCAGCACTTACCATAAACATCCAAGTTAGGTGAAATTTATAGGAGCATTTGGAATAATCACCATATGCAGAAAACCAAGAAAATGTTATGCCCCCTTTCCTTGCGAATCTTTGTCTTTGAATAGACGTCATGGAGTAACTCAGAAGACATAATAGTCACCAATTGAGAATCAATCAAAGAAAATTCATAACCACTTAGATGCCCCTAGTATTAAACATCACGGGAACATAAAAGAGTCATAATCAAACCAAGATCAGATTGTGTTTAAATAGTATTGAGAAATACTGTAGATTCATTTTTCAAGCACAATAGAGATTCACCAATCAGAATTTGGAATTAAGAAATATGTTTTCATGTCTGAGTATATATGAGATTAACTTTGTCAGTAATTACAATCCAATGTAGTGTTTAGAAATACTGGTTGATTAAAGTGTTGAGAAACACTAGTACATTTTTGATTAAAGTGTTGAAAACACCAGGTCATTTAAAGTGTTTGATTAAAGTGTTGAGAAACACTAGCATGATGTTTGTTACAAGTAGGTGGTGTTGAAGAAACACCTTTGTTTGTGATAGTGACATTTTGATGCAAGTATTGAGAAATACTATTTTGAGAGGCAAACCATCCTAGACAGGAACCTAGGACAACCTAGCAGACGCAAAATGACCATGCTAGCAAATATGCCCCAGTGTGGAATGACTATTCCTAAGATGCAAATGCAGACAAATCCCAAGTAAGGACATGACATTTGTAGGAAATCAGAGTCACCAAATAACATAGGTGTGATTATGAAAGATTAGTATCATCAATGCATTGATAGATAGAGAACAAAGTTTGAGTGACGCCTGTTTGCCAGGTTTTCACCACTCAACAAAGCTTTTTATTTTTGCTACCAAGATGCTTGTTCGACAAGTTTTCATTGAGGCACTTTTCTCTTTTTCAAAATTTTTGTTCTTTTTAATTTTTTTTTAGTATCAAGGTGCTTGTTTTCCAGGTTTTTACCAAGGATACCTTTTTTTTCGGACTTTTTCCACTGTTTTTGGATTTCTTCAGGATCAATTTTCTGATTTTTTTGGTATTTTCTGAGATTTTTACTGCATGAGCTCTACTAGCCAGATATCAAGTGTAGAACCGCTTCAAATGTAGAGTATTAATGGGATCAGGAAGAACATCTCCCTTAGGTGTAGCTAACTGATAAGCTCCACTCCCAAAATTTGTAGTAATGACATAAGGTCCCAGCTAGTTGGGTTCAAACTTTCCTTTCTATTCTTTGCTTGGATGGTTCTTAGGATTCTCTTTGAGAATGAGATCCCCCGCTTGAAAGTGTCGTGGTTTGACCTTTTTATTTTACCCTTTTGACATGCATTTTTGGTACACTTTCAGATGATCAAACGCTTGTTGTCTGTGTTGATCAAGTAAGTCTAATGAATTCACCCTATCAGTACGGTATTGTTCATCAATAAAAATACCTTGTAGATATACTCGCAAAGATGGAATTTATACCTCAATATGTAATACTGCCTCAGCGCCATAGACTAGTGCAAATGGCGTGGCTCCAATTGGTGTTCTAATACTTGTTCTGTAGGCCCAAAGTGCCGGATTTAGTTACAAATGCCAGTCTCTGCCATACTTACTCACAATTCTGTGTAAGATCTTAAGAATGTTCTTGTTAGATGCCTCAGTTTTTCCATTACTTTGAGGATAATATATTGAAGAACAATGCTGAGTAATGTGAAACTATGTGCAAAGGTCTTTGATGTCTTGGTTTTTAAATTGGCCCCCATTGTCTGTTACAATTGAAGAGGGTATCCCATACCTACAAATAATGTAGTTCAAGATAAACATAGCCACCTGTTTGCCAGTGGCTTTGATCAATGACAGAATTTTGACCCACTTAGTGAGATACTCAGTGGCCATAATGATGTATTTGTGTCCACTTGAAGAATTAGGATATATTTGTCCAACCAAATCAAAGGCCCATTTCTGAAATAGCCAATGTGTTATAAATGGTATGAGTTCTCTAGTAGGAGCATGGATGATATTTCCATGTGTTTAGCATTTGTGACATGTTTTTGAAAATAGAACAACATGTTTTTCCATCGTGGGCTAGTAATAGCCAACTCTTAGCAATTTTTAGCTAGTGAAAATCCATTTGAGTGTGATCCACATACACCTTTGTGGACTTCTTTTAATGCACGATCTGACTCTTCTTGTTCTAAACACCTAAGAAGTGTACTGTCGAGACCTCATCTTATAAGTTATTAGTAATGAGTACATAACCCTAATGCTGTCCTAATTAAGGCTCATTTTCATTTCTTGATAGACCATCGGGTAGATTTTGGTCAGTTAGATAGGTAATGAGTTTGGCATACCGGGATTGGTCTTGGGCATTCAAAGCACAAATTACTTGGTACTCAGGGGTATCAAAAGATGGATAGGATAGTTCTTCCACCAAGAATTCATAGCGAAACTGATGTTCTTTTAGTTGTAACATGGATGCCAATGTAGCCATAACATCTGCAACTTTATTTTCTGTTCTTGGTATTTGCTGGAAAGTGACGAAGACAAAGTACTTTTTCAAGTCTTCAACCAGTTGTTTATAAGGCATCAGATTCTCATGTTTAGTCTGATTGTCTCTATTTACTTGATTAATAATAAGCTGGGAGTCACCATACACATGTAACTCTATGATCTTCCATTCCATAGCCAATTTAAGACCATTCACTAATGCTTCATATTCAGAAATGTTATTGGTGCATGGAAACATTAATTTGTATGCCTTGGGTATCTTTTAGCCTTGAGGAGTGATGAAGAGAACTCCTGCTCCAGGTCCTTGTTGTGCGAAAGAACCATCAAAGTACATCTTCCACAAATGTTCAGTTAAATGCATTATTGTCTCATCAGGAAACTCAATTATTAGAGGTGCGTCATCTTGCAAGGGTGAACAAAAAAATTGATCTGTGAGGAATTTTCCTTTAATAGCCCTTCTATCAACATACTCAATATCAAATTCGCTCAGAATCAGGACCCAATTTTCTATCCTTCCTGTTAATGTTGTCTTGCTTAAGAGGTATTTCAGAGGATCTATCTTTGCAATAAGATTTACTATATGTGACAACATATAATGTCTCAATTTCTATGATGCAAAGACAACTATTAAGCAATCCTTTTCAATTATGCTATAATTGAGTTCATAAGACACTAGTGTTTTGTTGATATAGTAGTTTGCTCTTTCCTTTTTAGTTTCATCTTCTTGAGCTAGCAATACTCCCAGCGATGTAGCCGTAGCTAAGATATATAGGAGTAATGGCTTTCCATGAATGGGTGCCATGAGAAGAGGAGTAGCCAAGTACTCTTTTAATTCTTTAAATTTATTTTCATAATATTCACCCCATTTCAAGGTGACACGCTTATGTAGTAGTTTAGTAAAAGGTTGTGCTCTGTCTACAAGTTATGACATAAATATCTTGATTGAATGAAGTCTTCCTTGTAGCATCTTCATGATTTGACTAATGTTACGTGGAGGTGAAATTTATAGTATAGCTTTAACTTTTATAGGGTCTACGTCAATTCCTTTTGCTGATACTATAAACCCTAGTAGCTTTCCTGATTGAACTCCAAGGGCACATTTCTTTGGATTAAGCCTGAGTTGAAATTGATCTTTGCGATCTAATATCTTCTGTAAGTCTTCAATATGAGTAGTCCTTGTTTTTGACTTTGTTAAGGTATCGTCCACGTGGTCTTCCATGTTTTTGTGTATCATATCATAGAATATGGTTGTCACAGCTCTTTGGTATGTGGCACCAACATTCTTTAATCCAAATGACATAACATTCCAGCAAAATGTTCCCCATGCGCATGTGAATGCAGTCTTCTCTTGGTCTTCATGAGCAATCTTAATCTGGTTATAGCCCGAGAAACCATCCATGAGTGAGTACATCTGATAGCCTGTTGTAAGATCTATGATCATATCAATGTTTGCCAGTGGAAAATAATCTTTAGGACATGCTTTGTTTAAGTCTCTAAAGTCTATATAGATCCTGATAGATTTATTTGTTTTAGATATTGGTACCACATTAGAAATCCATCTTGTGTAAGCGATGAATCTTATAAATCTAGCTTTCAGTAATTTTTCTAGCTCTGCTTTCACCAGTAATGCGACATGAGGATGCATCTTTCTTAGTTTATATTTCATGGGTTTGATCCCAGGAGCTATAGATAAATGATGCATTATTAATTCAGGATCGAGTCCAGGCATATTTGTGTAAGACCATGCAAATTTGATCTTTTTCTCTTTTAGGAACTCAGTGAATTGTATCTTCTCCTCTTTGATAAGGATTGTGCTACGTGAAAAAATTGAGAAACTTCAGATGTTCCCAAGTTAACCAGTTGTGTTGGTTCTATTAAAACTGAAGATCTTTCTTGAAATTTCTCAAGGAGGATATCAAGAATCTCATCTTTTGGCACCTCTAGGATTTTTTCACCATTAGTTACATCTTTTATTTTTATTTTTTTAGAACCTGATACTTCCACAATGTGGTTTTCACCATCAGTTCTTTTCTTCTTTTTATTTTTCAATTTGTGACTAGGAAACCTGATATCCTCCTCTGACATATTCACACTCCTTGCATTGGTGGAAGAAGGATAAGGTTCACAAGAATTTAGGTAACATGCTAAAGTGTAGTCATTAGGAAAGTTCATGATAGGATTAGGATCTAAATTCATCCAATCAATTAGGTCAGGGTTTATCAAGGATAATGAATCGGAGTTTGGTAAGGACAACATCGCGTCAACATCAAAACTATTAACTGACAAGACATGTTTTGTTAAGTCAACTTCTACAGTGTTTAGATCATAAAGATTTAAATTGTCATTAATAGGGTCATTGTTAGTAATATGTAGACCTAACTAGAGAAACTCATCAGTTGATCTTTCTTCTTCTTCTCTCAGAATTATGGAACTCATTTCTTGTAGTCTTAGAATGTCTTCTAGACCTAGTAAAATACCAGTTTCTTCATCAAGAATCCTAGGTAGTGGTATCTCATATGACTCAAGAACAATAGAAGTACTAGGGGAAGTGTTAGAACTCTCTCCTCTTTCCAATGGAGTTGAAAATTTATGAATCACATCTACCTCAATGTCCATAGTAGCATCAGACAGGAAATCCCATTCATAGTCATGTGAGTCTTTTATTTCATCATCAGATCTATTTAAAAACTCAGCAATAGTTACCTGATGTACCCTATTAGCCACTTGTAGATCAAAGTGAGGTAAATCTAGGACATGTGAAATTGTGACCAATTTCCCCCAGTCAGGATGTAAATCTTGTTGTTGGGGTATTTCTTCAGGATTTTTTTCTATCAGTGGGACTTCTGGAGAGTCTTCTGTTGTTTCCTCTACTTCTTGAATAGTAGCTTGTGTCAATAAAGGAACATGAGTGTCTTGTTGTGTTACAAAAGTAGGTACATATCTTTCTCCTTGATATTCGAGATACTCTATACCAATATGCAATAATATCTCATAGGTCCATTGTTCAATTTCTATTTTTTCTTCTTCATCATGACTTCCTTCATTGAAGATTGGACCATCTCTCGAAGTAGGGTTTTCAGATTTTTTATTGAAACTTAACCCTGTTTTGTCTTTGGTATTTATGAATTCCATGTGTATAGGCTCAACAAGTCCTTTTCCTTTGTCTCCTAAAGGTCCTTTCCCTTTATATCCCATTTGTTTGAGAAGGTCATATCCTTTACCATACTTTTTTGGGGATATCACCACATGTTTTACCTCATTTTCTTTTGGTTCTCCTTTGTAAAGCCAAGCCAAGACTTCCTTTTCTTCTTTTTCATCCTCTTGAGAAGTAGAGGCTCTAACCATACTTGTTGCTTTTTGAATTTCTGGTTCTTTAGATGTAGTAGGTGTGAAAGATGAGGAAGTTTTCCCATAAGATCTTGGAGACACAGGAAGTTCTGTTAATGATGGTGTCATGTCTAGCTTGTATTCTCCTCTACTAGTTTCTTCAAGTTTTAATGTCTTCCCAAAGATTCTCATCACCATGTCTTTGGTAGTTTTAGGTACAATTTCTTTTGGGACTTCCTTATTATGAGGAACCATACTATCTACTTTGACATTTTTGCAAGTATAACTGGCATTTGCAGGAATTGTTACTTCCACCCCATTATGTGGGAACTTGATACATTGGTGGTAAGTAGATGGTACTGCTTGCATTTCATGGATCCAAGGTCTCCCTAATAGTATGTTGTAAGCCAAGGGTAGATCTAGAACTTAAAAAATCATATTTCTTTCAACTGGCCCTATTCCGATTGGTAGAACAATGAGGCCTTTAGATGATCTCTCTTCTTCATCGGAAGCTTTGATAGTTATCTTACTTCTTGAATCAATGGTTTTTTCTAAAAGACCCAAATTATTTATTATATTGAGAGTACATATGTTCAACTCCGTGCCTCCATCTATCAATACACATCTGACATAGGATTT
The DNA here is from genome assembly GCA_018584345.1 of Thuja plicata. Classification (NCBI taxonomy): domain Eukaryota; kingdom Viridiplantae; phylum Streptophyta; class Pinopsida; order Cupressales; family Cupressaceae; genus Thuja; species Thuja plicata. The sequence continues at coordinate 10,551 of MU225140.1, read as the reverse complement.
ATGAATTAGGATTTCAATGTATAGGGGTTGGTTATGCGGATGTGTCAATGACTTGTCATCTTCTTCTGAAAAAGAGAGATAATGTGGTGCTGAGATATGATTAACCATTGCTTGGAACTTGTCTACATCAATGTCTTTTGGAACATTTGCAGAATGTAGGGCTTATTCAAGAACTTCCCTATGTACTGAGGAGCTTTTGAGTAACTCAAATATAGAAATTTGAGCAAAGGTTCTTTGCAATTGATCCACCAAATTATAGTTTGCTGAAGGAATGGTAACTGTTTGTCTTGTTGCTTTTGGTTTGGGTATAGTGACAACAAGTAATTTTGAAGATGTCTCTTGTTTTGATGAACTAGGTCCTTTGATTGCGACTTATGCTTGACTTCGAGTCACTGCATTTGATTGTGTGGATTTGTCTTTATCACCTTTAATAATGATCACATTGATTGATTCGTATTTAATGTCCAACATGTTGATCACATTATCATTATTGGAGTAGGTGTAATTTAATTCACTTCCTTTTCCTTTAGAAGCTTCCCCTTTCTCATAATTAGGAAATGGTTTGTCGAATGCTGTATGGTCTTCATTAGTGGTGTGTCCTTCCACTTTTATCTTGCCTCCTTCAATAAGGTCTTGTATAACATGTTTAAGCTTAACATAGTTATTGGTCTTATGTCCCTTGTTCTTGTTAAAGACACAATAAGAATTATCATCCCACCATTTCGGTTTGACTTCTCGTTCCCATGGTTTTGAATCGGGAATTGTAAGAACTTTGTTGTCCAAGAGTGTCTTCAAAACTATCTCAAGAGGTTCACCCAAAGGAGTGAATGTTCATTGAGGTCTAGAAGTCCATGGTCTACTCTTGTTGTTTTCATTGTTTGCTTTAGGTATTGTGGTTGTTACCTTAGCTTCTTTGTTTGCTTGCATGCTATTCATTAAATTGAACACTTTTGGTTTAGGATTAGCATTAGATTCATCTACCACTTCATCGTTAACAACATTCTTGTTTTTTTTTTCCATCACTTAGGCTTGTTGTTGTAGTTGGTAGATTTACTATCACTTTGAAGGGTGATTTATCCTTTCTTAACCATGACCTCTTCAATACAGATGGAATTTTTGATCATCCTATCAAAGCTAGGTGAATCTTGCATTTTCAAAGCATAGTTTAATTTAGGTATCAAGTTGTTAATGAAGATTTCCATCTTTTCCGATTTAGGAATAACTCTTGAATAACTCGCAAAGATTTTCCTCCACCTTTGTAAAATTTGTGTAAAGGATTAACCGGTTCTTTGTTTTGTGTTAAATAAGTCCATCATGGTTACATCATGTTGTATATTGTAGGAGTAATGTTGGACAAAACATTGTATTAACTCCTCAAAAGATTTCACCTTAGGTGTGAGTTTGGAGAACCACTCCATAGCATTTCTGCCTAGACTTCCCAGAAATAGCCTCAATAAGTATGTTGGTTCATGCATGTACTCAATGCTTAGAGCACAAAGCTCTCTCACATGGTCATGTGGCTCAATCTCTCCGTTAAACTTTCCATATTTAGGCCTTGCCATGTTGGGAGGAAATGAAATCATGTTGATACTCTTGTTAAAAGGAAATGGTCAAATATGGTCTAAAGAGTATTTTTTCGTTGGTTTGACCTTCTCTTGTTTGAGTGTTGCAAGTTTGGCTTGCATCAAGGTCAATTGCTTGGCGAGAATAGAGATAGGGGTTGGTATCTCTTTTTCCTTTAGTCTTTCAACAACATAATCTTTAGGTAGTTTAACTCCAATGGATGCTAGATGTAGAAAGTATTTTTCCTTGTCTTCACCAATGATCTTTTCCAATGTTCTTTGGAATTTTCTACTTTCTTTGAGTCTATTATAATCTTCCTCAGGTACATCTCCATCACTATCCAAGTCAAACAAAGGATGAGTGATGCAAATTTCTTTCTCACTACTACTGTCTTCTTGTCTTCAGTTTTTGTCATTGTTGTATTCTTCAAAATCTGTACTCCATACGTTTCTAGGAGCTTCCATTGCGGGTGATTCTATGTCAAATAAGGGATTACGAGATGTTTCTCCTTGTTGAAAGTGTAGCAATCTAGGAGGTACTTCCGATTCATCAAAAAGATACTTGTTGCATCTTGTGTTAACCATGAAGTTGAATTTCAACTATGTCAAAAGTTTCCCAATAGTGTCAAGTGAAGTCTCAAATTGTCCAAGTAAGTGTGTCCAAGTTGTAAAGGATTGTTTGTGTTTGATGGAAGTAAATGAATCCAGTGTCAAAGGGTTAGAATGCCCCGATAGTGATTTTGGAATCAAGTTGTTTTGAAAAGTGAATAGACCACACGTTTTGAGACCAATTGTGAGAACCCAAAAGGACATGCAAGGTAGACTTGTGAAAAAGTTTTGAAACAACAGCATGGAGACCAGAAAAAGCAACAAGACTAGACTAAAGAGCCAAAAGGGTACCTAAATATAATGAATTTCTCTGAGAGACAACTATGCAAGTGCCCACTATACTAAATGCGACACACTGAATGCAAGGTTCTACTTAACTAGATGCGAGCTTTGATATGCAGGATGCGGGCTTTGATATGAAGCATGCGATCTTTCTCCCTAGATGCAATGCAAAAATGACCAAAAGTGAGACAGGATACTAAATGCGACCTAATACAACCATATGCGAGCCTCTCATGTTCTATCAATGTTTGTCAAGTTTGTCAAATTTGTCTCGGAATGCATGAAATTTGTCTGATTGCAGATTGTTTTCCAAGACTTTCCAGTGAGTGAAAAACACATGTAGTCTAAGGATTGAATTTTGTTGCTTGTTTGAAGGATTTATCTTTTAATGAGTTTTTAAGCACATCAAGCATTGTTGCATTGTTAGGGGTGAACAAACACATCCTTAATCCCTAGTTTCAATGCATAGGATGAAAATATTTGCTTGTAGACTCAGGTACACACTCAAATGCTAATCAAAATATGGCCATCACCAAGCATGTAATGGCTCTCATTATGGTGCCACATTAGCCAACTCCAAATGCAAGTGAGGGAATGAAATGACGAGTATCTTGGGGCAATTACTATTTTCCTTGCACAAATATTATCACCCTTTCGGAGGTGAATCGGGTAGTTTTGACTACAAGTGTTTATTATGATGGGGCAATCCATTCACAACCATCTCCCATAGAATTACACAAGGAAAAAATGAGGCGTATAGCCCTATGAGTACTCAAATGTGTGTAGTCTCACAAGAAAGATTCAAGTGGCTCCGCTCTACACACACCCAAGCATGTTCAAGGAATGATGTCAAAATTCTAAGCACAAAATCGATTATGTCTTCCAAGGCTTTAGCCTATAAGGAAGAAATTATTTATAGTGATTTGGAAGGGTTGGTGTAAACCTGTCCTCACTTAGGTCGTGCTGGGAGATTTTTTCTCAACTGACAGGCCCTCTAATTTTTTGAAAGCATGCAAAGGATTGGCGAGCTTAGGAGTTCAAGATTTCTGATTCTTCAAAATAAGAAGAGCATACTCTCCTATTCCATGCTATTTTTTCCCACAACCACTTCAATCAAGTTGTTTCCCTCAAACAACTTCACTCACAACTCAATCCCCCATGACGATTTTTTGATTCCTCCACTTGGAAGGAAGAACAAATCCTCTAGTGAGATCAAGAAATAAGCTTAAGTTTGATTTAAAAATTCTTGACTTATGAAAACACAAAGTACTTGAAAAGAAAATGTTGATTGTTCAATTTCCCCAAGATTAAATGCTTTGCTTGTTCAATTACTATCTCCAAAATTAGACAATGAATGCTCTTTTTCCCACAATTTTAGATGATTTGTGTTGTTCAATTTCTCTCCAAAAGGAATTATATGATGAAGCTTGTTCAATTAGCCCAAAAGATTAAATGATTTTTGTTTGTTCAATTACTTTCCAAAAATAATTAAACAATGAGGTTTGCCTTTTTCATTTACCCCAAATTCTTCTCAAATCCTAAATCAATTTTTGAGTTTCTGATTTTCCTTGAAGGAAAAGAGCATAATCCTTTGATTGATTTAGTAAATGATAAGAAAATGTCTTAAGTTTCAAATATTTGAACAAGTATATCAAATTAATCTATTCAAACACCTGCAAACCACAAGTTAGCAATTCCTTTACACCTTTTTGAGAAAAAGGCTCTTGACAACAATCTGCAATAAAAAATTAGGCTAATCAACAGACAAAAGAAAACCAGATCAAAAGATTAGTGGTTAGACAATTTAAATTTCAACTCAAATGACCAGATGCGATTGCATTTACCAAAAATGATCCTAGAGACACGAGAAACGATCCAATTTCCCAGATGCGATGCTTTGCACTAAAGGTGAAAAAATTTATACCAGATGCGATCCTTTACTGAAAATGATGCATGATTTCCTGGATGTGATGTCTGAAACCCTGGATGCGATCCAATTTCCTCGATGCAATCCAATTTCTTGGATGTGAGCCTTGATGACTAAAGGAGAATCTGTACCTGAAAACAAAGAAGACAAATTAGTCAAAAATGAATAGAAGTGTGAGGTAAAATCTGAGATTCAGCCGCACGATGGGTGCCAAAAATGTGTGTTATTTGTGTATCTGTTGTCTGCAACACAAAACTTCAATAAGTCATTATATTAGTGAAAAGAAAGAGTAAGCAAGCAAATCAATCACTAAAATTGACTTATTGCTTCCTATCTAAGAAGAGTATGAAGAATGCTATAATTGCCCTCAGATTATGCATTTATCAGTGACATATACAACTTAGAATGGAAGATTCATATGAATTTACTCTAAATGCTCAAGAAATGTTCATTTTAATAGCTCCAAAATGAAATATTATAACAATGCAATGAAATATTGAGCTAAAATGCATGAATATCTATGAAAACAAGAGCAGCATAAGTTTGCAAATTTAAATCTCAAATTAGGGGCCCATTGAGCTTAAAATTCATTCTATTTATAGAAGAATTTGGTGAATGAGAAGTTAGGATTGAAAGTGTAAGAGAGGTGACGATTGAATCTTTGGTGATCCATGTGAGGTGATCCAAGTGATTTAACTCCTATTGGTTAAGGATTTGACTTTCCATTTTGCAAATGCAAATGTAATTAGAATTTATTTAATTCCTTTTAATTAATTACTTTAGCCATGTTTTTGATTTGTTTTGATTGAATTGAATTGATTTGATTTAATTGGCTAATGCAATTAATTTAATTTAGTGATTAAATCACTTAGGAGAATAAATTTGATTTAAATGAATTAAGCCAATAAATTGAAGAATTGTCTTGACACAATTAGGGGTATGATCACACTTAGGAAAAATAGGGTCTATGGTCATAGCAGAGAAAATTAGGGTGGTTACATATACCATTTGAACATCTTAAATGCTTCAGATTTCTCTTTTAAGAACATGGCAGTCATCATCCTAGAATAGTCATCAAAAAATAGAATAAAGTATCTATCACCATAATAACTCTTTGTTCTCATTGGTCCACATAAGTTAGTATGGACTGACTCCAGAATAACATTAGATGTGTAGGTTTTTCTCTTGAAACTAGACTTTGTCATTTTCCCTATTTGACTATTCTTGCACATAACATGGTCGGGATTTGAAATACTCGGTAAGCCTCTCACTTTTCTTTTCTTACTTATCTTAATCATGTTTTCAAAATTCACATGACATAACCTTTTATGCCACAACCAAAAGTCTTCATTTCTAGCCAATAAACAAGTGGTCTCAATATCATCAAGATATAATAGATTACCTTTTGTTTGTTCACCAATACCAATCAACTTTCCTTTTCCATTATAGATCATTGCCTTTTTATTCTCAAATGCAACTCGATGTCCTGTGTTGTTCAACTGTGAAACACTCAATAGATTATAGTTAAGTCCTTTCACCCAATAAGAATTTTCACATCTGATCATATTATTCAACATGATGGTACCTTTTCCTTCAACTAAGCAAGGCGAGTCATTACCCATCCTAACTGATCCACCATTATAATATTCAAAAGTTTCAAAATTTTCTTTATCTCCAGTCATGTGATGAGTAAACCACTATCAATAATCCAAACATCATTTTTGCTAACTTTAGATATGAGTTCTATTTCAACATACCTTTCTTCTTTGTCTGAATCATCCTTCATAGAAACAAATACTACCTCAATATCTTCATCAGAATCAGTACTAGAATTTTTCAGTTTTGTTCTCACCCAGGTAACAAGCCTTCTTGCCTTTTTCCTTTTAATCTTGGTTATATCTTCTGTAAGAGTGTCAGCTGCTTCTATAGTCTTGGTCATCAGTTCTGTCATACTTCTTTTCATAAGATCTGTCATTGTTTCTTTCATCCTTTCTCTTGTTAGGGCATGTAGCAGAAAAATGTCCAATTTATTTGTAATTAAAATAGACCAATGGTAATTTACCTTTATATCTTCCTTTACCTCTGTGTAATCTCCTAGCCATTAGTGCTTCAAGTTCATCAAGTTTTTGTTCATCACTATCACTGCTACTATCATTTCTCATAGTGTGTTTGTTACTAGATTTGCTTATTTTTAGAGAAGACTTGAATGCATACTCAATAGTAGGTAAGACATTGTTGTCATAGTTGCTAATCTCAAATAAAATAAGTCTACCAATTAAGCTATCAAGAGTAACATTGTTATTTTCTACTGCTCTCATTTCTTGAATTTCAGTTACTCTAATAGCATAAACATGCAGTAAGGTTCTCAGAATTTTACTTACAACTGTTTCTTCTTCAAGTACTCCTCCTACTCCACGAATAGCATTAACAACTTATTTGATTCTATCACTGTACTGAGTGATGTTCTCTCCTTCTTTCATTCTCAGGTCATCAAACTTTCCTCTTAGGATTTCAGCTTTAGCTCTCATCACATTAACATCTCCTCCATGTACTAGCTTGAGTTTGTCCCACATTTGCTTTGCAGAGGTACATGATTTCACATCTTCAAATTCAACACGGTTAGTGAAGAAGCAAGTTCTATCATCATAGAATTGTGTTCATGTTTCTCTCTCAATTGATCAATAGTCAGAGGTCCAATAGGTGAAACATATTCAGTATCCAAGTATTGTGTAACATCATTTCCAATACCATATAGATGAAGTCTTATCCTAATTTTCCATGATGCAAAGTTGTCCTTGTTCAACTTAGGCACATCCCTTTTACTCATCTTGTGATCTTTATTTTAAGTCCCTTTAAACTTTTCTTCCAAGCACCAAATCTCTGATACCAATTGTTAGAATAAATGAGAGAGGGGGGGTGAATCAGTGGCCTTAATAATTATTCCTTACATTAAACTAAAAACTTATCTCTTAAATACAATACCCCCAGTTATCTTACACTCCCAATGTCATTAAGATGTATGCCATAAATAAATTTAACAAATATAAACTGCTCGGTGAGATATACTGTTTATTTTTTCTAGACTTTACCAAATAGCAACAAATAAACTTAGAGTTAACCGACCAATCCAGTTTCAATAATGTGTAAAGAAAAATATCAATGCAATAAAACATATACACATTTGACACATATTTTAACGTGGAAACCCAATATGGGAAAAACCACTTGGGACTGGTAACCCAAAATAATTTCACTCTTCTCACTAATAAATTTTATCTTAAATTTCGACGAGAATTAGTCAAATTTTCTACTACCATTGGTCGAATAAGAGACTAAAACTGTCGTCGTTCTTTTTTCGTCACATTTTCTACATGGTAAATAATAGTCAAAATTTTGACCGCATAACTGATCAAATTATCGACTACAACAATCCCTTGTAACAGGAAGAATAAGACGTCGCTTAATTGGTGTAATAGTCGAAATTGAGACCATTGTGTCGTCACTTTATCCACCTAAATTTGTCGCATGGAACATCGTAGGTATAGAATCCTAGTCGATTTAGTTCATTTTGTCATCGAATTATCCACCAAAATTCATCGCAGAAATGGTCGAATGTATAGCATCCTGGTCGAATGCAATACTGTGTAAAAGTCGAAATTGCGACCAATACTAAATTTTG
>MU225139.1:2015085-2067125 GCA_018584345.1 Thuja plicata | reverse complement strand
ACAATCCCGCCATAATGATGACTAGAGAGAACCATGAGAGATCAATTGAAATTGTGTCACCAAGCAATGCATGAAGTAGATGATACAACATATTAAGTGACCAAAATAGAATACTTGTGAACAAAGGGTGTGCACCAAACTACACACATGAGGCAAGAATCTTGGATATTCCATAGTTGTCATTGAGGGATACTCGCTTGAAAAAGCTAGTTATTGGCATTGAACATGAACCTATTGGAAAAACGTTTGATTTTGACCTTTAACAAGGTCAAATTGTATTTGTTGCAAAAGAAATGAGTATAAGAGTAAATAAGTTTATTTTATTTTGGAAATTTAAAGTTGTGCCTACTACATAGTTAAAAAGCACAAATCATGATTATCTTTCTTCCCTTCCACAACCATAAAGAAATGTATAATATTTATCTTGCAAAAAGTTGTGGGAATATTAAAGATAGTTGCAAAAGGAGATAGTAAAAACCATCACACAAGCAACAAAAGTAAGCTAATGTGGTAGATATTGTTAAATAAGAAGATGATGATGATTTTCAATTGATGGCATTTTAAAAGTATTAAAATCAAATGTTTATTCTTTGGTCTATGTGCATTTCAACTCTTTACCTGTCAAAAGAACAAACCGTTAGAAATAAGACAATCAAGTTCTAGTTCAATTGTTAAACATATTCATTTTGCTTTTTTCTTTTAATGTTTTCCACATTTCTAAATTACAAAATTTATCTAAGCCACAAGGAAAATCAAAATGGAAAGGTCTTGTCAAGGTTGAGTATAATGGATTACTCAAAAAACATATGTAGGAGTTGGTCGAGTCACTACTAAGACAAAAGTCATTAGTAAATTGGTATGTTCGCTTCGGGATTTGAGGATGGATGATGTTTATGGTACGCAGATTGTTGGTGTCAGGACTTGTAGCATGTGCTTTATCACGAGTCATGATAGATTGGTTATTCCTTGATTACACTTTTTAGTGGGAGCTTTTGACAATGATATATCAACAATGTAGGATTGATTTTTGATTGGTTGTTTTTTGGCCATTGTCTATACCTTCTTGGTTTGGAGATCTTGGTTACACTTGATGTTATTGACTTTTTAGTTGTATGTGTGTAGACCTAGATAATCTTCATTACGGATATGGTTGTCATGGTGCCAGGTGTGACTTGGTGTCACGATTCAATTTGTAATGCCCCACCTGGGAACCCGAGAGGACTACACTTCTAAACCCTAAAAGATGCAAGATAAAAAAAAATTCTTCCAACATCAACTAAAATGCTTATCACGATATGCATAATTTCTTTTTGTTAAAAAAAATTACAAGTTAAACATTTATCATTATTTCTCTATGTAAGCCCTTACTTCAATGCAGATTCATTTGCATGCCTACGGCCTCACAGGTTCCCTAACGTCGCTACTTGGGCATCATTCTATAAATGCATCAGACTAAGAACTTCTTTATTATATGTTCATTTAATTGTGCACTAAGGACAAGTGTTCCTATTTCATTCATTTACTAAATCATAATCAACTATTATCCCATCATTCCTGTCATATTTCATTTATTCATCTAAGTACGCGACATATTTCTTAATCATAATTCCACCTCATTAACTGATTACTTCATCATTTTCATGACATTTATTACATTGCAAAATCAGATATTAAACTATCATTTGTACGATTCAATTCATTAAAGGAAGAGGTTTACATACTATCTTTCTATTCATTCATTAAAGGAAGAGGTTTACACACTATCTTTTTATTCATTCATTAAGAGTTATTGAGCATCTAAACATATTTACTTCCTAGGTTCATTTCTTCCCATCTAATACATAAAACATTAAGAATTTACATAACATTTACACATAACAAGATGAAGATATTACTCTCATAAATGCTCAAGATAAATTTGAATTACAACATAGTATTTTCCCCCTTTCTTTCACCCAACACTACCCTTTCCTTTTATATTTCCTCGAAGTATAGTTATATCAAAATACAACATTGTGCCATATACATGACTCCCTTTAGGAGATTACAATTACACGAATACAGATACAAAAGTATCATATAGAATGAAGCCTCTCAACTGCAGAACTGGAAAGAGCATGTGCAAGGATCATCAAATCAACCACATACAATACCTTGATGTAATAACTATTAATCACCCAACCACATGGAACTCGTAGGCCCACTCCCCCAAGCTAGGAGATAGACACCTAGGCCCAGGCTAGTACAAATGACCAAAGGATGAAATAAAGGTGGTAACCCTTCCCAAGACAAGACATGAACACTCAAACAACATCACAGTCACAAGCTAGGTGAGGGTCATCACATAGCCCTCACCCCTTGGGTTACCTTGGCAGTCAATTCTGGACCCCGGCCCCCAAGTAGGCACATGTGGAACAAAACACCTTTCATGGGGACAAGGTTGTTCGATTGTGCCATCACAAAGGCACCTTCTCCCACTCCCATTCCTAGCCCGTACAAGCACCAGCAGCATGGGTGAGGCAACAATTAATCGTATTTAGTTTATATCCCCCTTTTCCAAGTCAATTTATTAAGGTTATTACTTGATTAAGACAACTCACCAATGGGCTACCCTGACAACCACTTAGGTCCTCGACCCGCATTGAGAGCCACTCACCTAGTGAACCTAGGTTCTCTACCCACAAGAAACCATAATCCAAGTATAAAGAAGTCGCATCATATCATAGAACAATCCATGAAACATCAAAATATCATATACATAGATTTAGGTGTTAAGTTGTTGCCCACAATCCACCAGACAACCCTAAACCCCATACATACATTCATATGAATTCAAAACACACAAGGAAGCAACAAAATATATCAAAATGAGTACACTTGATAAACCAGAGTTCAAAAACATAAAAAAAATAGGTCTTACATGCCTTTGGTACCTTCCCATAACCCTAGAACATCAATTTTGACCTAATTTTTACCTCCTGGAAAGAGCCACACACTTGCAGATGAAGCTACACACTTGTATACATGAAGTGACACACTTATATGACTTAAGTGACACACTTATAGGTTTGAAGTGACGCACTTGACTGATGTGTTTGGAAAAAAAGTAAGTTTCCAAATTGACTTAACTCAAATTGGGTAAAGTCAAGGGAACTAGGAGTGAAATCCGAGGAAGACCCAGTTGAGATCTCCTCGAACACCTTCCGAAAACCTCATTAAACCTAGCCTAGCCCTCAAGTCAATCTATAAATTTATCTTGGAACAGACACAGGTCCATATGCAAGAATAATGAAATAATAACTCAAAATGATTCATAACTTAAACAAACTTAATCTAGAGAGTAACAAATGTCCCAAAACATAGAATCAAAGATCAAACTATCATACCCAACATAATACACACACATACAATACACACATTTATACATAAAGTTAGTGAAAGATATCTTCAAGGAATAGATCCTACTTGGAGTCCTACGAAGCTCTCTCTCTCTCTCTCTCTCTCTCTCTCTCTCTCTAATAATTAGTCTTATCTTTTATTTATAGACTTAAAAAACATAATAGTTTTTTATAAATATTTCAAAACAAATTAGTTAGTAATATATCATAATTTTACATTAAATTTTATAATTAAATAATAACATGCTTATAAAACATAAATTTAGGAAGGCTTCTTCATAGGCACACTACATACTAGTATTAAAATAATTGCCCCCAAATAATTGCCCCCTCATGCCAAGAAATTTTCCAAATTATCGCCCCCTCATGGACGTCGTCTTTCAACCCTCTCACTGAACCGCTCAATGTGCGTCAAGTGTGGGTTCGCCTCCCTTATTTCCCTCTCCATTTTTGGGAGATGTCTTGTTTTGAGGCTATTGGGAACTCTCTTGTCTGATTCCCCACGACAGATATTCCTACAATGACTTTAGGCCATACCACTTTCACCCGTATCTTGGTTGACTTGGATGTTTCTTAGCCGCTTCTTGTTGATGTGGTGCTCATGGTTGGGGATAGGCCATGGACCCAAGCACTTGATTATGAGGGTCTCCCTTTCCGTTGTCGTCGTTGCTTTTCTATTGGTTACATGGCCACAAATTGTGCCCTTTTGCGACACAAAGGTGTTGCTACTTGGTGGAAGGCAACAAATATTGATCACCTGATAGTCTGTGCTGCTGACTCCCTCTCTGAGTCCTCTGAGGATTCACAGTCTGCTGACAAAGTTGATGCCCCTGCGGACATTCCTGTTGAAACTCCTGTTGCAGATCATGTCCATACTTCCAAGGTGGCTCCACATCTTGCCCCTGATGCAACCCTTGCCTTGTTCCTCTTATTTATGCTTTGTCCTCAAGCCTTGGGGACATGTATGTTCCCTCTTCCTCTTCATCTGCCTCTACTCTACATCTTGTTTCTGCTGACAATGCTCTACCCCCACTTCTATCTCATCGTAGTGCTCTTTGTAGCCCAGGTGGAGCTTCTTTCGTGGGGGGATCCCAAAGATAGTATTGCTTGGACTGTTGTCTGACGTCGTAGATTGAACTCTCACCCCACCTCTCTTGCGGTGTGAGTTTGGCCCAATTCTTTTGGGCAAGAGCCTTTGTGCTTTGTTTTGTTTGGTTCTTTTCTTGTCAACTACCAAAGGTGTTGACAATGTGTTGTTCTTGGCGTGTTAACCTGTTGGTGGGCCTTTTTGTATTGGGTCAACCCCCTTGTTCTTTTTCTACCCATTTTTTGTACCACGGGCCAGCACCCTCTTGTTGCTGCTTTATATCAAAACAAATTTTCCATGTATATATTTACCTCCTACATAGTTTGTATATTTACATGTATGCCTCTCTCTCTCTCTCTTTCTCTCTCTCTCTCTCTCTCTCTCTCTCTCACACACACACACACACACTATCACTTCTCTCTCTCTCTCTCTCTCTCTCACACACACACACACACACACTATCACTTCTTCTCTCTCTCCTTCTCTCACAAACACACAAAACATCATCTTAATGTGAAATTAATATATTTAAAATAAAATGAAAACAACCAATAATCAATCTTATCTTTTATTTATAGACTAAAAATATATAATATTTTTTATTAAATAGTTTAAAATAATTTAGTTAGTTATATTATAATTTTACTCATGTATATTTACTTCCTACATAGTTTGTCTACAAGAGTGATTTATTTTATGAAGAATGATTTACCGTTTTTTTAACTTGCCACACGTACTTAAGAAAGTGAAAGTAATTCAGGCAGCTCCTAGAATTTTGGGTGAAAATGAAAAATCTCCAAAAATTCTTTGCAGTTTTGTTTGTAATATTTAATTTCCATTTAACTGCATAATGTTTCATCTTTGGATTCCGTATTTGATTTTTCACCACCTGATCTCGTCCATTTTTTTCTCTATTTGTCTTCATATTTATTTTGATATTTGATCTACACATTTCTTTAAAATTCATAGGTTGGTCTAATCCATGAAGCAAACGACTTAGGGTTCCAAAGTACTCATCTACAAATAATAAGAATATAAGATAACATTAATAATAAAAAAATCAAATTCAAATTAAGCATTCTTTTCAACCAGAACCATTAAAAACTAATTTTAGAGCTCATTCATTCTTATCAAAACTATTGAATTTTACAATTCATTCATTCTTATTAAAACTATTGAATTTTATAATTCATTCATTCTCATTAAAACTGCTGAAATAATTGTACCGGAAATATAAATTTAGCACTCTAGAAGACATTTAATGTGAAGAGTCTGAATCGAAGTATCTAAAGTGGTTTCAAAATTTTAAAGACAGGGTTCACCGGAGCATTCTTTCACTTTTACGAATCAGATAACAGAAACACTGAATTTAGGTGTGCAGAGGTGGGAAATGAATTAACGCGATCTATCTGCAGCGAGAGCAACACAGACATTGTTATTTCCGCTGTTTATAATGACACATGACTACAAAACAGTTAACGCCTATCCATATCATCCCATTTCCACGTCCTGGCATCGTCCTCTTTTAGCGGCGTAAGACTTTCTTAAAATAAGCATATCGGCTTAAATATTATAAGCCTTGTCTTATGGTAGAACCAACAATAGAGGGCATCATAATCACAAACGATGATGAAGCCCACGTAATCTCATTGGCCATTACCTTGCATTAGAAATAGATAAGGTGGCAAAGGAAAGACGGCTATCATTAAATTATGAAGAATATGAAATAAATATCGAACAGCTATTGGTAAAGATCATCAAATAATATCAACTAAAGAAAAGGCTAATATCTAACACCTGAACCAATACTTGTATAAAAGCACAACATTTACATACTTTCAGCTATCGCGCATTGTGAATAGAGAAAGGGTTACGATGCATATGGGCATCGATGACTCGACAAACATTAGTGATTGCCATACTAAACTAGTTGATTACAGTGTTAATATCCCTACCTAAGAAGTGATAAACTAATCACAAATCAGCAATGTTTACATGTAGGATTAGAAATAACGATTCATTAAGGAAGGGTGCAATTAGTAATGATCATGAAGGATGATTATAAATGGACAACGGACACGTCCCATACAAGGGCACTCTTCGTTCAAGAAATTGGATATTGATAACGAAATTATTATTTAAATTTGGTACTCAGGAAGGAATACATATCATTTGTGCTCATCAAAAGAGAATACATGTTATGTTATATGGCTGACAAGTTATCGTGTGACAACATATTAATAATAATAATAATAATAATAATAATAATATGCTATAACTTATCTATGAATCAATACTGAACTACAAAATATTATATTTGAATTATATACACACATGATAATAATAATTAAATGTGTGTTATATTATATTTTATATATGTATATGTATATATTCATAATAATATATATAGTCAATTCTTTAACCACTCCCTAATACAGTTAAGAGGATAGGTTGGTTTTGTCAACATAGGATGAAACTCCAAAATTGGGTAAAGACATATATCACAAATCTTTAAAGGAGATGTCCCAAAATAGGTATGCATATGCGCCCTCGAAACCTTGAGGGTGCTTACTGGTAGATTGGTTTCCAAGTGCCCACGGACAAGTAATTCCCCATCCTTCTTAAGGTTATTGATCAGGAGAGAAGTAAGAAATTAGGGTTTTAGTATATATTATGAATCAATGATTGTTAAAAAATTAATCTGAATTAAAAGCATAGTGATGTATGTTAATCACTGGGAGTTGGCAGCCTCCTAGTAGGGAACGTTACAAAATTGTCATTTCCAAGTGCAATCCAAACCTAGTTGGAAATTTTAGGGTAAATTACATGTGTTTAACCCTATCCCATCCTAACTTTTGCAATCTCCCCACCACATTTACCATTGCTTTATTGAGCAGCTATTTTTTGTCTTAAATTTTCTTGACAAGCAGCCTTAAAATTGTCAACGACTCTGTCCTCCATTCTTCAATGTTAAAGTAAAGAAATCTCAAAAAGAACAGTTCCTAATACACAATTCCATTCAAATTCTCCTAATAGAACACAACATTGCTAATGATTTACTTGGTAACCACCTTGGTCAACATGGCTGCTAACTACGTTTTCCTTCCAATGATTTCTGCTATTGTTAGGCTCAGGGTATTAAGATAAGTCCCTGTGTAAGACATCTTTACATCATAAAAGCAAAGTGACAGGAGACGCATGACATGTCCCCTAAGATGCAGATTTGGTATGCTAATAGAAGACGTACGAAAAAGCCACCAACGAACAAAGAAATCAGGTCGAGGCTCACATTCTATATGCAAGCATCTCCTATACTAGTTGACGAAAAACTAAACCTAAAACGATAAAAACACTGGCCTATGGAAAGACGACAAATTCTAGTGAAAAATATGTTGACTGCACCAAACAGGCGAGTGAGAAATGTTGAACAATGAAAACTGAACAAGGAAAGTGACAAATTGTCTAGCCAGTAATAAGTAAGGATGCCCATGCACCAGTACTTCCAATAAAGTTTGGTGTCTTGGTACTTAGTATATTAGAGTATAGACTGTCATATTTTTAAATATATAATTTTTATTTATAATAATAATAAAAAATCTATTGAGTATAATAATTTTTTAGAATTGAGCATTTTATTGTTTTGATTGAGTTTCAAATGTATTTTTGTTGTTTTTATCCTAGTAAAGACCTTAAAGTTAAATCTCTAAATTTAGATTTTCACTCACTTTTTTTTGGATTAAATATAGATTCTAAATCAATAATGAATAATTACAAAACATTTACAATATAAATTCAAATAAAAAAATAAATATAAAAAAATTAAAATAGTTTATCAAGTTGAGGTCAATTGCTTAAAGCATTGATTTGTTTTTGTGGAGACACAAATTCAAAAACCTAAAATAGCTAGGTATTTCTAGTGGTGACTCTTGGTTTGGCTTCTTAATTTCTTAGTTCACAAATAGCTAGGTATTTCTATCACTTGGCCCATATACTTGTTTGACCGTATAATTATAGAAAATCAGAATAATTAATTCAAAAATAATTATAATTCATATTATTTTTATTTAATTCAGCATACTTATTAAATATTATATTTAGAGTAAATAGAAATTAAATAAAATACTATTTTAATTTTAACATTATGTACTAATATTTTAGATTTTTTTACAAAATTAAATATTTAAACTTCTTTTACTTCTTACCACTTCTTGTACCGTCTCCCATTTTTCAAAAAATTGCATAGCAGCACCCTACCACTACTGGAACCTATCCCCATCTCCCATCCCAGTACTGGTGTATATATATATATATATATATATATCCTTGCAAATATGGATATATGCGATGAGAAAATTCAGACAATAGTAGCTATTCTCACAAAAAAATGTACAATAAATTAAAATGGACGTCAATGTTCAAGCCTATTCGCTTGAAACAGTCATGCATATTTGTAAACCAAATGAAAATAAGCTAAAATCCTTGAATCATGTTAAGTGCTTTGCAAAAAGAATATTTGGTTGTTGACAAACAGAAATTCTTTTGAAAGACATTAAACAAAAGCTATAACATTGTCGCGATTTTTTAACATATTTTCCTTTCAATTATGTACCTCAATTTGCAGAAAGAATGTATGCATATTAACAAGCAGTAAAGGATTGAATAATATTACACAGTTAGTTACAACTTTTAACATTTTTCCTTTCAACTGTTTTCTTAAATACCTGAACAATAAAATTCCATAATCTTAACTTCTATTAACAATGTGGTCTGCAATCTACAGAAATGTGATGCATATTATTCTTGTCTAATGAAAAACTTTGAGGATATATTCATTTAAATTAAATTCAGAATAAAAAACTCTTGAATCCTGAGCATGTACAAAGTTCCTGACTATTTCTTAGGAATGAGTACTACAATCCTAAGATCAGACAGCCCACTTAAGTGAGACTGCAAATACAACAATTGTGAATGCATTAAATCCACACAGGCAGGAAGATATTTGCATCAAGCTACACTATCTAGTTACACTGCTGCAGTTTCAAGATGTCTATTGATTTGCAGCATTTATTGCCGAGAAATTGGTGGAGCAGTTGGCAAGGGTGGCTGATTGTAGAAATTAATGTCAGCTGGTTGAAATGATTGGTAAGGATTAGGAGGTATTGAGTAATGTGGTGTTCCTGGGGGAGGCAATCCAAGCATTGGATACCCAGGTAATGGTGGTGGTCGTCGTATGCCACCCCCTCCATACCCATAAGGCATTCCCATCATATTACTTACACCTTCCATGTACTGCATTGGTGGCGGAGGCGGAGGCTGAGGCTGAGGTTGATGTTGAGGTTGAAGAGGAGACACTTGATGGGACATTGAAGAAGAATCATGATTAGGCAAAGGAGATGATACCTGATGATGTACTTCTGAAGGAGATGTCTGGAGCTGAATATTCATTGACTGATGCTGCAAGTTGGAAGGAGATGCTTGATGCTGCAAGGGAGACAGTTGCTGTGATGGAGGGGTAACCTGTAATCCCATTGAATTACTATGAGGCAGAGCAGGGGAAGGATGAACCATGTAAGGCAAGCTGTCTTCTGAATTAGAATGTTGCTGTTCAGTTTTTGGCCTTTTCTCTGGAGGATAATCTGTTGGAAGTCCAACTGGAGCAGCACTTGTTCTCAAACCACTGCTCATAGAAGCAGCTTCTGATGCAAGAGATGATAACACATAGGAAAGCATTTGTGCAGATGAGGTTGAAGCTGCAAGTTTTGCTGCAACAGCAGCCGCAGCCTTTTTATGGTCTTCATCAATCTGTGCTACATTCTCTGCAAAGGGAGATATGGTCTGCATTGGAACACCAGGGGCCACTTGTACTTGATCTCCTCTCAATTGATTTTCATGAACAAGACTTGAAGACATATCAGTAAACATATTGTTATCAGCAAAACTCTGCCGGGAAAGCAACTGTCCCATGTTCTTATTGTTCAGCATTTGCTGGCATATACTACCTGCCTGCTCTGATTGACACTGTGCAACCTGAAAATACACAAGTTGAATTGAGCTCAAATTGATGTTACCCTAACAACAGAAATATGTACTAGTACGACATTGAACCATGCAATACAAACAAATCACCAGATATCAATATTGCCCTTGGCAAAACCCATAGAGAACCTGCAATGTAAACCATGCATACACGTAGATGTACATGCAAGAAATGATTCATCCAAAAAAATATGCCTGATTATCAACCAAATCTATTAAAATAGAATAATCTCATAAAATGTTCATTATAGAACATCAAACGTCTTTTCCATGTAAATATGATCCCGGACATCCATCTTGAAGCTTTTTCCTTAATGGTGAGATATATGTTTATGATAGGAAAAGCTTTTCCATTAGCAAAACTAATGGCATGGATAGCTGTACATTCATTTTTAAAAATCCATACAGGTTATCAAAGGAAGGAAAAAAATTAAATGATGACATTAGGTTAGTCATTTCACAAAATCAACGTCCTACAATTATGAAGCATTTGCATTTTTTGTGAATTGCACTAGAATATAATAGGCCTAACGATGGGATAAAACCTCATAACATACAAATAATGAAATAAATAACATGCAATCAAACCAGATGCCTCATATTATTTATGTATCTTATCAATATGTCTTTGATGCTCAGAGATGTGACCTTTCATAATGTACAAACTTTTTCATATAATTTATACACCATTTACATTTAAGCAAGTTTATACTTGTAGCCGTCTTATTTGCTAACATAATTCCCCCTCATTCTAACCAAATCTAAGTTGCCATTAGGGGTTCAGATAAGGGGATACATATTAGAAATAAGCAATACGCACAAACAAATAACACAATATAATATGATAAAATATTGAAGTATTACAAAGGGGTTCATTTCTTGATATAGAATTTGGGAGATGTAACCAACAATAAATAAACATTACACTTGTCCAATATTCTAAACACTAACAAGAGCATTACTAACACACCACAAAGTCACTGCAGTAACCTTGTTACAAAGATTAGCCTTCTATTCCAACAACCTCTTAAGGCTTACCAAACTAAAAGCAAAAGCACATTAACACAACAACTAAAAGCTAAAAACCTATCAAACAAAACAAAACCATATATATTTCAGACACTTTACTTTGCAAACGGTTCTGGTGCAGGAGCATCTAGTGCAATTCATGCCTCCATGAGGCAATTTTGTGAAAAAACACTTTGGGTTCATGTCTTGATCATGTAATAAGGCATTTTAGGCCATTTTTAACTTGGTTGTGTCAAGTAGAATCTTAGGAAGATGTTTTGAGGAAATTATGAACGTTTTAGTGGCTACAATTTCCAGATTTTCGGGTGACAGTCATGTTACAGCGAATTGTACGGAGGTTTTATTAACTAAAAGTTACATGGTTGGATAGATAATTGAATCATCTTTCCATTGCAACTGGTCACATGGTTTTTTATGAAGTTTCGTGAAAGTTATGGCATTTTTTACTGAAACAGGGTATGAAACCCTTATCATTGAGGATTTGATTACAAAATTTGTAATTTGGGGCACTTTCCACCATTGTAATTTTCTCTATCTTGGTGTTTTGAATGCTTTGGGAGTGTAGTTAACGATTTTGAACATTTCAGGCATATTGGATGTTATTTGTGGGAAAAATGATGATGCCCTAGGCGAGTAACAATGTGTTTTTGTGCAAGAAAAGAGCCTAATTGCAGAAGTACAGTCATTATTTGAGAGGTTTTGCCCAAAACAACCTACCCTGATTTTCATATATGTTGTATAAAGCCCAAATGGGTACTTAAAAATGATCTTGGATTCCCTAGATCAGTTCTGTAAAAAAGGTTATCGTCAAAAATTGTGTTTTTCTGCTCACTTTAAGGCCTAGGCTGAAAGTTACCAATCCATTTTTGAATGGAATGTTCCAAAACAACACATGGTGCATTTGAGATGTATTGTAAAACATCCATATGGGTATCCTAATCTGTCCTCCTTTTGTATCAAAGGTCATGGGTCAGAGAGTTATGTTCCGAAAATGAGTTCTTGAGGGCTAATAGGAATTGGGGCAGTTTATGTGAAAGGTATACAAGTTGGAATAACCAGTGGTTTAAAGGGTTGCCAAGGATGCATATATGTTTTATATGATTGATCTAACATGTTATCAAAGTCAGTAGAGTCTTGCGAGACATTGTCGGTGTTTGGAGTCCTATGAGGCATAGTGCCATGTTGAAGGGAGCCATGTTTACAAATTGTTGAGAGTTGAACCCTTAACCTCTGCATCAAAACCTTGGACCAATTAGAACTCCATCAAACTGCCTCAACTCTCATAATGCTGTAGCTCCCGGGCTGAATTCTTGAGTTCTCGAATTCCATCTCTTCAAACTCTCAAATTACTAATCTCCTGAATCATTGGACAACCATCCATGTTGAACTACATCCACAATGCTCCATCAAGTTGTCTCAAACTCTCACGGGGGTATAACTCCCAGAATCCACAAACTTTTAACTAGCTAGACAACTAGACATGTTGCGCTTCATCTATACTAGATCTCTTCCTATCTTCAAATTGTGGGATTTCTAAAATACATGTTCTTCATTAGCAAATTCTTTACCACTACTAGTATCCAAAGATTCTTTAACGATGGCTATATTAACTTCATCTACTTTTTTTTAGAGCTTTCCCTTAAGAAGATCATTGGCTTGAGTTCTATAGTTCCATGCTATGTGACCTATTTTCTAGTAATAGTAAGATTCAATCTCCCTTTTGTATTTATCCAATCTTGTACAAATATTTATTGTGTATAATGAGATCTCAGTTGAGGATCATCTTTTGTATCTCGTGCAATTATTCTCTTTCCTTCATCTAAGAGAGCTGAAATAACATCTTTGAAAGTTAGCGAATGTAGCAAACCAAAAATTAGAATGGAATTATTGAGATTGGAAGACAAATTATTCAAACAAATGGTTCTTTCATCCTCATTGTCTACTATAACATTGACTTCTACTAGTTGTCGAACAAGAGATCCTAGATTGCTTACGTTGCTAGACATAACGACTAAGTCAGCCATCTCGAATCTGAATAATTGAAGCTTCAAAGAAAATTATGCATTAACTACTTTTGCTCCACAACTTATTCAGATTATCCTAAATTTCCTTCCATGTTTACTCCATCTCTATATGTTGTAATTCAAAATAGAAAAGAGCACGACCAATAATGGCTTTCAATTTATCATCTCTCATCTGCCAATCAATAATTTATTTGCATCTACAGGTAGTTTCCCATTCCCATTTACTATTCCTCAAAAAAAATTGTTCATTGATTTCATTTTATTTTTACTTTCCAAAGTGTGGAAGTTGATGCCAGAATATTTACTATTTAATATTCCATTCTTATATAAATCAAACATAACCCAAAAATTAACCATTCTACTCCATAACCCTTTTATAAATTTCCTAAAGAACTAAAAATTTGAAATGCAGACTCCTATCCAAAGCTTATGCTATTGCTCGCCAATCCTAGCAATGTGAAAGATTTCATGATTTTATTCGACTAGCAACAATTGCAAAACAATTCTATGCAAATTTCAGCAACTGAAAAACCAACAACCTTTTTCAGATGTTTGCAAACTTGCAACTAGAATCAAGTTGTGAAACCTGCTTTGACATTGCATTCAACTGGCACAACTTTTCTCCATAATGTTTCCACGCATTTTTAGCCTCTTAAAAATCCAAAAAGTGAAAGCGAAAAAAATTGTGGCTCCTTGCAAATGACTTTTTAGCAATTTCTACCTATAATGTGACAGCCATAGTTCACAGACCATGCTAGTACTTTGCAAGACTCGCCAAACTCCCAACTCAACAAGACTCCCGCACTGAGTCTGGCTGGGTCTTGGAAAGTACTCAATCTAGCCCATCTCCTAGACTGTCGAGTCTTGAATCAAACTTCTGAGTCTAGAGCTCAGACTCTTCTAGTGCCTAAACATAACAAACATAATAACTGAAATTTCAAATTTTGAGAGTTTGAGAATCATGACATGTGTAATGTTTGAATTATGACAAATTGATAGTCAAATTAGACTTTGTCCAATAAATGCATTGATTTCTTTCTTTTGTGTAATCATGAGGTTTGTTATGTCGAGCCGTGAGTTAGTCAAAATTTTGGGTTGTCGAGTCGAGTCGAGTTGAAGTCCAATTTATTTGAGCTACGGTGACAATGACCTACAAATGGTGCACAACTATTCTTGACCAATTTGTGCCCTTTCTCTACCTTTTTTTTGAACTATTGTTCCTATAAATCATGACCAATAAATACCTGTGATTTTTGTCTTTTTCTACGAACTTCAATAGTTGGTTAAAAGAATGTGATTTCCAAGTTGTGCCTATATGATTTCTAATGCAGCGTGTGCCTCTACACAACCTGATTTGATACCATGAACAAAATAAGCAATAAACACAAATTAATAACACTATAATATTATAGGACTAAAGTGCTACAAACAAGTTATTAACTTGCATAGAAATTGAGAGATGTAACTAATGATAAATAAAAATTACACGTGTCCAAGATTCTAAATGGTAATAATAGCAATGTTCCACTAAGATGCCTCCCAAAAAAACCCTAGTTTGGGGCGACATGGGGACTCTGAGACATCCTCTAGATGTCTAAGGGACTCAAGGGTGTCTCCTTGACACTTCCAAGCATCCCCACTAATAGGAAAATGAAAAAATAAAAAAGAGCTTTAAATTTACATGCCACAAACCTTAACCTTAATGGTCTATGGCCTCCACCTAAACCCTAAACACACAAAAAATTATAAATAAGCATCACTTCTAAGCCTCATTTCAAATGACTCCTAAGTTTCAAAATTTGTAAGGACTTTATGTTGCCAAGAAAAAATAATAAAATTGTGAAAAAGACATTTGCCCTTGACACTACCCCCCATTTCAACAAGGGGTTCTACCTCCAGACCTTTGCCAAGGGCATTGCCCCTCAACCCCCAAACCTCCACCAGCCATTGTAAATGTTCAATGCAATGATATTAGTGTTTAGTAGTTTAAACTTTGCATAATATCCAAAGTTGTATTTTCAGTTGTTATACTTATTCCTCATACATTTTTTTATAACTAAGTTTTCAAGTATTATATGCATTTACATTGCCTTCTTGCAGTCATCCCCCTATTGTCCCAAAACTTAGGCCCTTGGCCTTCCGTCCCCAAAACCCAACCCCACATCCCCTATCAAGAAACTTTGTGAAACATAGAATAATAGAAACACTAACACACCACAAGTCATTACAACATGCCTTATAGTCAATTGCACCAATATGGCAAAAAGAATTGTGAATGTCTTTGTTTTAGACATGTTTGTACAAGAAAAAACAAACTCACAACTATATACTTATTTGTTGTCTACAACAAAAATTAAGTTCATAATACCAAATCACATACTTATAATAACAAAACCGTTGTTAAAATTAAATACTATATGTCATGATAAATATTCATTATTCAATATTAAAAATGATAAAATCTATAATCAGTATTGTCGATGTGAGTTTTACGTCACTACAACATGCAGAATTGAATACTTAGTATTCCAAATGAAATACCAAACTTCCAACTCTCTCTTGATAAGGATGCTCATATACAAAACAATGTATTCGGATTGTGTGATCAAATGAGACAGCCCCAAGGTTCCTTCTTATTGTTGACTTTCACTCATTTATTATGATGTGATATGTTGGGTATCACAAAGGGACTTACGTTGTTCATTCCATTGACATCAACTACTTCAACTTCTTCCAACCAAACAATTTGCAAAGAGATAAGGGTTTAGAAAGATAATCTACTCCTAGAATGCAAGAAACTGTGGATGTCTCTGTGACTCTACCAGACTTAGTTTAGCCATTGACATCAACCAAGCTAATGTGATCTCCTAAGGTAGATGTAAGATGTTCAAACTATTACCATTCCATCAATACTATTCATCGATGCATATTAATGTGCAAGCAACACTCAAAGTAAAACTCATAACTATGTCATTCGACCACATAAGGCAAACTTACAATCAACAAGCAGCTAGTGGTTTGGTCTAAGCGAGTTTACAAAAGATGCATCCAAAATATCTTTCATTCAACTAAACACTACTTCTAATCAACATGAAATGAAAATCCTAATCAAAGTAAGGAAATGTAGAAACTATGCAATACTCCAAAACAACACAAGTAATCCACCATGAAGACCAACAATGAATTAGAAATTACTTTAATAGCATTATGGCAACAATTTCAACAAGTCTCCTCTCTTACTCTACTCTATCTCTAATGAGTTACAAATGAGAAGGCCTTGGCCTTATATAGTAGTTCAATTATAATGAAGGGCCAAGATCAATTTAAGATCAAGGGCCACGATTATGCCAACACTGCCTTAATAAAACTAATAGCTACAAATATTAAATGCTTGTCCAATTACATGAAAGCACCTCTTTGTGGGCCAATGAGAAAATTACAATGCTTTTGAGAGCCAATTCGAAAATTGGTTAGGTAGAGACATGATGTGGACTCCATATGTACACTTGGCATGATCTAATTGAATGTGCTTGGACACGTGCAACTAGAGCCTTCTAATTGGTTGAAGATGAGTGGCTACCACCTCAACATGCTTATCTTATACACTTGATCATCTCTTGGTGATAAAAAAATATCTCTTGATACTCAACATTCTCAAGCTTTAAATTGTGATGGCTCAAGTTGTTCCATCTTCACAAATTTTCTCTCTTGGAAATCTTCTCATTGCACTTGTTTGTTCTTGAAATCTTGATTTCTTGGTCTTGATCTTCCAAAAGTTTTATGTAATTGGATAATTCTATTTGGTGCAATTGAACTTAGATTCCCGAAGGGAATTCAAGTTAGTGATAATCTTATATGCTTGTAGACATGATCATTTCTTAGATAACATGCTCTTTCATCTCCATCTTGAACTTACATCTTCACCTTGTCCTTGATCTCAAACCATCTCCTTGTTTGTCCTCTTGGATGGTTGGCCATTTGCAAAAAACATTTGGTTGAAGTCTTTGAATTTGATCTTGTCATTAGTACGCCTTCCTTTCGAGCATCTTCTTCCTTCCTTTCTCCTAGCAAAACACAAGAGCTAA
This sequence comes from Thuja plicata, assembly GCA_018584345.1. Lineage (NCBI taxonomy): Eukaryota > Viridiplantae > Streptophyta > Pinopsida > Cupressales > Cupressaceae > Thuja > Thuja plicata. The sequence goes on along the minus strand of MU225139.1, from coordinate 2,049,466 downwards.
ATTCATTAAGCCTGAGAAATAGATTTGAAATCCCTTGTAAATTTTGCATATTTTAACCCTCAAAATCCAAAATCAGCTAGTTGAAATCAACTTGAAAATTTCTATCTTTTTAGCCCAATTTTAAATCATTTCAACATGTAACTATTAGAAAATATTACATTTGAGGGGGGGAGTTCAATTTCATGTGTGAATTTGCATTCTAAAAGGGCTCGAGGAGCTTGTCACTTCAAATTCCTCCTTGTTCCTACCACAGTGATTTCATCTCAATTCACAAGTCTTGATCATGGACTTTCTCTATCAAGGGTCTGATTTACATATCTTCATTCAAAAGTTGATGTCCTTGTCTTTTCAACTTCCCTTGTCTTTTCAAATCAGACTTCACTTAGGAGGACAACTGATTTATAGCCTTAATTTACATCTTTTGACACAACAAAGTCAATGAAGTTGAGACGTTCTTTCGAATTGGTCAAGGAGATTTTAAGATTTGCGTCCATATGTGGACATAAAGGGGTCAGAATCCGACCATGTCCAAGCTCAGACATCGGGTGGTTGGAATCCGACCACTCCAAGTCCACACTTTACTTGCTTAGCACATGGGTTGGCATTCTCATTCATTTTCAACTTGCAACTTCATTTCAAAACTCCTTTCTCAGCAATTATACTTCAAACTTCAACTCTTGGTCCACTATTTCACCTTGACATGTAGTCTTGATCAATTTCATTCACCTTGCAAACCATGATTAGATATTTTCTTTTCATCAAGAAACTGATTACACTTTATGTTGTTTTCAGCCTTCAAATCTGATCAAACTTGGAGAGAAGAACTAGTTTTTACCCTTGATTTTACCTCTTTTCAAACCCCCAAAGCACAACGAATGGAGATTTTTCGTCAATATGAGGGGGGAAATTTCATGGTCTTCGTCCAAGAGTGAACAAGGGAGGGTCCATGTCCAAGCTTGGATATTTTCACATAAACTTGGTCTATTTTTACCTTGAAACTGTCATATTTGCATGCTACAATGCCAAATGCATTGAAGTTTGTCTAAATCGTAAGGGTGGAAATTTGAGGGATGAAGTCCCAAGTTGGAACATGAGGTCATTGGATTCCGACCTGCCCATGTCCAAGCTTGGACATGAGTTGGTCGGATTCCGAGCACTCCATGACCAGGCCTTCCTGTTCCTTCACACCAAAACACTTGTTTCCATTGCAATTTTGTGGATAATATTTCCCAAATTCAAGTTTCTTTATGGTTTTCTTCCTCAACTCCATCTCTCTTCATTTCCCCTTTGTTAAAATCTCCAAAACTTCATGGTTGCATCCATTTGGAAAGAAAAACTAGAAATTAGGCCCTCATGTGGCAAGGCGGACCATAAAATATAAGCATTTAAGTATAAGTCACATATTTTTAATTTCTTTTATTTTAAGTTATATTTTATGTATATACTGTCATATGGATTTTCCTACAGATCATCCTGTAGTTAAATTACAAGAAACATGAGTCTCACGAGCACTCATACTAAAAATATCTTGGCTATCTAACTCAAAAAAATGTTGGGCAATAGAAGCATCCTACTAAAGAATACTCTAGTTCTACATCCTTGTAGCCATTTGATTTGTGTGAAATAAGATGCAAATTGGAATACATGTAAACTAACTCCATTACCTTTTTCTATGCATTTGGCTTGCGCTTTACTAAGTGGAGGAAGGAATATATACCTGAATTCAACTCACAGGGAGATGAACTAGCAACCTATTGAGGCAAAGTTAAAAAATTAAGAGATAAATTTATAAATGAAACTTCAAATTTGCAAGAACTTTATTTCAAAACTGGAAAGAAATTCAAATTTGGCATAAGTTTATATAAAATATATAAAAAATGCAATAAAACATTTATCACAAGAAGTTGTAGGTTGGACTGCTTAGTGATGGAGCTGCCATCAACTATGAGAATCCTTCTTGTACTTGTCACAAAGACTGGATCTCCTACTTATCACTTGATGAGATAAAGTGGCTCTATAACGAATGGTTCATAAGGCACAACACTTGTTGAAGGTTTTGAAAACGGGGTAGCAAGCTAAGTAGGCTTAACCTTGGAGAAAACTTTGTGGTTAAGAGCGCTTGCGCTAGAGTAGTGTTGGGATGGGTGACCTCCCAAGAAGGCCCGATGCTTCACCTCTATGAGCATCACCTAGATGCAATGTGTTAAATGTCCCTTCAATCTCATGAGAGATGGGTTCTTGTGAGCCACAACTCATGAAACATGGGTCAATGAGTTAGACTCGAAAACTACACAGTTGAATCTTGATAGCAATATCATAATTCAACTTGCTCTAGAAAATATCTCCTAGTTATCACTTGACGACCTAAAGGGGCTCTATAATGAATGGTTCATAAGGCACAACACTTGATGAAGGCTTTTCAAATGGGGCAGCAAGCTAAGTGGCCTTAATCTTGGAGGAAACTCCGTGGTTAAGCGCGCTTGAGTTGGAGTAGTACTAGGATGGGTAACCTCCTGGGAAGGCTTGATGCTCCACCTCTGTGAGCATCACCTAGATGCAATGAGTGTTAAGTGTTCCATTCATTCTCATGAGAGATGGGTTCTTGTGAACCACTACTTATTAAAAATGGGTCAATGAGTTTCACTTTACAACTACACAATTGAATCCTGATAGCAACATCATAATTTGACTTGTAGAAAATATCTCCTACTTTCACTTGATGAACTGAAGGGGCTCTATAATGAATGGTTCATAAGGCACAACACTTGTTGAAGGTTTTGCAAATGGGATAGCAAGCTAAATGGGCTTAACCTTGGGGGAAACTATATGGTTAAGCGTGCTTGAGATGTAGTACTAGTATGGGTGACCTCTCAAGAAGCCCTGGTGCTTCACCTCTGTGAGAATCACCTAGATGCAATGAGTGTTTAAGTGTTCCATTCACTCTCATGAGAGATGGGTTCCTATGAACCACTAATCATGAAACATGGATCAATGAGTTTGACTCGAAAACTACACAATTGAATCTTGATAGCAATATTAGAATTTGACATGCTATAGACAATATCCTCTACTTTTCAAATAATTAGGTCATTGGAGACTACAAATTTGGTAAGATTATTTGTAATTACATCCTCCAAATAAAGATCAAATAAAAATCTATCAACTTGCCCTGCACTCACTTTCACATCTGGTGAAGAAAGGATCTCAATTATGTAAATATTTTGGAGTCACTACGAAGGCAAGAAAATGCACTAGGGTGGTCATTTCAGTCCATTGGTCAACAAGAATTGTTTGCACCTATTTAAAGGAAGTTTCATTGTCTTGCTCCTTCCTCATTCATAATGGTCTCCATCTTCTTAATTATCATGTCAATACCATCTTATAATTACCCCAAACATGGCTTGTCCAAATCATTATAACAAATTGTTTATTTCTCTATCTAATAAAATAAACACATGAATTAATAATAGAGATGGCAGTGCATAGTAAACTATCATTATAAACACAAGAAATTATTACAAAAGAAGACCAAAGATAATTAGCCAGGGATCAGACTTGACCCTACTAGATCATACTACTTTCCTTCATGATACAAGTCTATTTGAAGAACCCAACACTTGCCAAAAGGAACAACGCGTATAACTACTAGAAGTCGACAAACACTTAATATGAACAATTTATACATAGTAAGATAACCAATAGTATTGATACATAGTAATATATTGTATATGGACTACATCATCCCACCTTCCACCCACCAAAATAAAGAAAAAAATTGTCTTCCAAATGACGAGTAAACATCAAATAATATTAGGTAAGAATGAAGACAATATTTTAGATGAAGTCTTGTACACAAACTTGGAAGTGTACCTTGCAAACTCAATTTGTAGTGTACTTTGCAATTCAATTGAATACAATGGGTGCCTAGGGGCAACACCCCCAATAGGGTCAATGGGTAGTACCCTGGGCATGCTCCCTACCACAATAAAGGGTGGGGTCTAGAGACGGAGCCCTTTCCACCAAGCCCAAACTAAAACCATCAAAACCACACAGATCTTCGTGTCAAACATCATTTTCATGATTTTCTACAATCAGAAATCAATGTTGACGAAGCCAAAAAAATAATGATTTCGAAGTGTTTAACCAAGGTATGATGTCAACCACGAAAGGAAATTGTTGTATGATTGTTGAATGCTATGCAATGAAGGAAGGGTATGATGAATGATGCCATACTATGAAGAGAAGTCATCATCAAGTGGTGAGGGACATTGTCTACTGGCAAAATACGAATTTGATGCGATTGGGAGTGATATATGCCTCCACGCAAAGAAGGTGCTAAAGGGAATGTCACGAGTGTACAACTTGAAGATTCATGATATTGTAGAAAGGTCATCATAGGACACACAAGAGGGGTCGTACAAAATGATGCCTAGAGAGGAAAGGTTTTTGTATGTTTGAATGCCAAACAAATGAATAACACCATCGTATGAATGAGCAAGATCGACATAAAGTGCAAAAAAGAAGAATAGTGTATGCTACAGAAGGTATGTTGTCGTCTATCCACCAGTTGTACCTACTGTGGTAAGGTGCTACATTTAGGAGATTTTCTACTACTAGGAGAACCACATAAGGATGCAAGGAGGTCGTACGATAGGAACCAATTGCAAAAGAATGCAAGGAGGTTGTACAATGAGAAACAACAATCATTGTTGTACGATAAGGAAGAGAAACGATCATGGAAAGACATTAACACACTCTCACACATAATGAAGGAAGAACAAAGGTAGTTGTGTGATAGTCCTTTTATCATTTTTTCCTAAAAATTGTCCTTACAAATTGTACTTTACAGCTTGTTCCCCTCTTAGTGATCACTTCACACTATCTTGTACAATGCAATGATTAAATCACTCCACCTGGCTTGGCTACCATTTATTTCCTTCGCCCAATGTAACTTTACTACACACCGTTGTATGGCTTGATAATTTAGTGGCTGCACTTTATTACTGTCCCTCTTACGTTTCTCATTGGAATTTATTTTTTTCCTCTTGTTCCCATCTTTCCTTATTTTCTAGTTTTCTTTACTTTTTATGTAATTACTCTTAGTACTCTGAGATGTACCATTGGTATTTTTGCATTCTTTCATCAATTGCTCTTCATTGAGACTTGTATCTTCACGAAAATTTTAAATTACAAGTTGACAAAAATACCTCATAGTCCTACATTTGCCAGTGCGACAGGCCGCATAGAAAATTTGTTTAATCCTTTGGCCATGATTGTAACTTCATAAATCGCTTCATCACTTGGTTCCACTGGATGTCAAATCATCATTTGGTTCCACTGGATGTCGAATCTTTGTCCATTCTTTTTTAGAGTTTGAATCTGAAGAAGAGGCTTCCTCATTAACAACTTGGTTCTTTAATCAACCACATACTACTAACCTATTTTCAATGGAGATCGTATTCTTTTTCAATTTATCATCAACTTTGGTTGTTGCCAATCAACCCTTACCCAAACATACATTGTACACTTTTATCTTAACATAATTACCACAAAGTTCAACAAAAATGCTTGGGTTCCAATAATCACCTTTTGTCCGACTAAAACTTTGAGTACCTTAATACCTTGTTGATCTGCACCCACCAATTAAAAAGTTTGGGGCCTAATAGTCAACTTCTTGAGACTTCTCCTTGTATCTTTTGGAAGTACACTCACGCCCGACCCATCATCAACAATTGCATTGATAAGACTCCTTTTGAGGATCTCCATATTTACCATTGTTGATTTCTTTGTCGCATTAACCCTCAATAACATTGGATTAGTCACTTGGTCACTCAATAGCAGAGATTCAATTATTGGATATTCATCATCACCAGACTCCAATTGAGCCATAGCATGCACCATCTCATTCTCCCCTAATACAATAGCATTTCGAAGTCAAGGAATACTTTGTAATTAATCTACTACTTTAACTGGTATGATAGTTTGATGTACTTGCATTGTAATATTTTTCTTGGATTGTAACTAATTTGTAATCATACTTGCATTTGCATTTCAGTGGTGGTATTCATTGTACATAGCGTTCTCGAATTTGAACCTTGCTTGGCAAAGCCTTTCTTTCTTTGTACGTGGGTCCAGGTACATAGCGTTATTTGCTTGGGCACAAATAATGACTTGCACTTCATTTTGCCTTTCAACATCAATAAGGTTGATGCTAACCTTTTTCTTTACACATCTAGTGTCATCATGGTCTCCAAGTCCACACCATTTGCACAATATTTGCACTTTCTTCTGCTCGTTCTAACAGTCTCTCGCAAAGTGTCCCCATTTCCTACATTGTCGACATTGTATGATTGAACGTCCTTTGGCAATGTATTGTATTTGATTTTGCCCTCCTCATTGATTTCGATAACCACCTAGAGATGTATTTTGAGGCTTCAATGGAGTGGGCTTCTCTCCTTGCGTAAAGAGTACATGTGTACTACTCTTCAAATCATATGGGCACTCCTTTACTGAATGACCAATAACTTGGCAAATCCCACAAAACATATTTCTAGAACTGTTTCCTTTTGTCTGCCCCTCAATTTTACACTCAATGCACTATATTTCATTAGTTCCATCGTTGGTTTCTTCTCCGCCTTCAATTCTTTTTTCATTCGAAGCATGTCCCTATGGAGTGCTTGTACCATACCCGATTCATCATCATTGTTGTCATCTGAACTTCCCATATTCCTTAATTTTCCTTTTACTATGCAAGGATATTTTAGCTTCACTTTCTTTGTCCGCCACTCGATTGTAAGCTTCATAATTAGACAAGGGTGGTTGTAATGTCCCTTCTTGGGTCCTTACATAAATTCCCTGCAAAACCATCATTAGTAGAAGATAATATATAATATTCAACCCATTATCTCTATATTCTAAATTAGTAAAAGGGATTTGATCCTAAGGGCAGCCTCTAGGTCTGGCTTCACAGGATTCCAGGTTCCCCGCTTGAAGGATATAAGATTCATTCTAAGCAACCCGGACTTTCAGCACGTCTTCCCATAGAGCACTGCTCCTAAGTAACCCAATTATCCCTATATTCTAAGTTAGTAAGGGGGATTTAATCCTAAGAGCTGCCTCTAGGTCGGGCTTCACAGGATTCCAAGTTCTCTGCTTGAAGGATATAAGATCCATTCTAAGCAACTTGGACTTCAACACATCTTCCAATAGAGCAGTGCTCCTAAGATTCTCTTAGAAATGATAAATGTTATCCAAGCCTACGCATATGCATATGACTGGTATCAGTATATATACTGCCTACATGAGATTATAACAATCTCAAGACTAAGGAAACTATAACAATTTCCATTAGTCCCCTCCAGATATAGGATCAATATTTAATGAATAAAAAAAATTCATTCTATATGATTTCTATATCATCATCCTAATTAGTGAGCATACATATAAGTATTAAAGAAATCTTATGTTGAATTAACATTGATTATAAAAATCAGAGTATAAGCCTTTAGAATTATCCATTAAAAATCAGAATCATATGTATTTCAAATTAGTCGTTTCCACATTAATTTTATATATATATATATATATATATATATATATATATCAGAAAAGAAATGTTTTTAATACATACTTGTGATGCTTATTATATTCGCAATTCTCAATATTCAAGTCGCAGCCTCCTCACGGGGAGACATTTTTTTGTTTATTTTTATATTATAATATTTATTACATTTATTATTATACAACAATTATATATCATATTATCAATAATAGATATATTGATTTATATTATTTACTATTTAAATTATATTATTATTTATTTATCTATTTTTAATATTATCATTTTATTGATTAAATCTTCCTTTTCATTTGTACTTATTGAGGATGGTCAAGGCATCGCAACTATTAGTCGCGTGTGCCTTCGTATAACATTGACTATATTATAATTATAAATATCTTATTTATTTAATAATAATTATTATTATTCATTTAATAATATTATAATATTATATGTAATATTATTAATAATATATTCTTTCATTATTATAATAATAATTTAGATATATAATGTATTGTTATTTATTTTTCATTATTATATTATATTTATAATATAATTTATTAATTTTAATAATAAATTATATTATTAGTTTATTTGTCTATTATTCCATTTTTATTATTTATTATTAAATTCTATTCTAAAAAGGGGACATTACAGTGGTATTACCTTCATATTTTCTCTTATTGACAAAAGTAAACCTTCAACTAACCACCGCTTTTTTAGATTGTCAATTGGTTCTATTTCCAATTTTACCAACAATTCTTCAAGTCTACAATTATAAGCTCATATGTTTTTGTTCTCACCTTGATTTGTATTGAAAACTTCTGCTATTAGTTCATTATCATCACGAAGCAATTTAAACAATTCTTTGAAGGCCTCCTTCAATCTCTCCTATGTATTTATCGAAGATTGTTAATTTTTGTATACCAATCAATCGCTACGCCTTGTAAGGTGGCAGGAATAGATCGTGGCCAAATTGCAATATCATCTTGCCCATTTGTTGTTTAGATTGTTTCACAAGTCTTACAATGCCTAATAGAATCCTCTAAACCATTTCTTGTAAACTTCAGCAATTGTTCCTTTCTCTACTACAGCTTGAAATGGTTTTATTTTGATGCAAACCTAGTGTCTGGAATTCACTTGCTCATGAGTTTTGATTTGGACATTCTAGTACTAGTCTCACATTCTAGGCCATGTAGAAATCCTACATTCTTCCCGTGTCTTCAGCTTTTCGCGCAATTGTTTTGCCTTCAAATTTTCTTTTATACACCCTAGGCTTGACTTCTCCTTCGATTGACAACCTTTCAATGCTTCGAAGGCTACACTCAATACAATTATGTCAAGGAATGTGTCTTCATTTCCCAACTTCCCTCATCTAGAGAACGCTGTTGTGACTTTTCAACTTGACAACATTCTCTTGGGAAGGGCTTAGAATCAGGAATCACCTAGTTGTATTTTCCTAAGTGTTTCTCATAATCTTTTCCTTAGTTCTATCAGCTTGATGATCTTCAAAGACTGCCTGATCTGATGGTCTTGACAACCACATGTCTAGTGCTTGCCTTTATTGGGATCTAAGCGCATGAATCATTCAAATCTGACCCTATTTTTTTAAGACAATTATGTCAGATGCTTACTGCTCTAGCTGATAAAATAAGTATATGAATTACTAATAGACATGACAATACAAACCAGATATAGTAGTAAAATATATCTTTATTCTAAGATGGTCAAGCAAGGATTGGAGTTGATCCAACTAGATCATACAAATTTCCTTGATGATGCACAATCTATTTAAAGAACTAGACGGTCGCACGGAGGAACACAATTGTCAAACTACTAATGCTTATAGCTAGAAGCCAAAAAACACTTAATACCAAACAATTAATACATAATTAAATCACCAATATTATCGGAATCTAATAATAAACATTCTACACTGATTACACAGATTATACTTAAGATGACCTCAATGCAAATAAGATATTCACAAAATCCCACCAAATGTCATCCAAGATCATCTACTTAATATTTGCTGCACTTTCACTATTACAATGCCTTCATATGTATCAAAGTTAGCTAACAACCATTATAGAAAGTGTCTCCTACACCTTAAAAATGAATCTCAAAACAATCGTGTTAATGGCTACATGAGTCTCAACAATCTATTTGAAAATTAAATTAAATTAAAATTAAAAAAGAACAAAAAATTACACATTTTTTTTTAAATTAGTAGAGTGAGACATAACATTGTATTGTTTCACTTACCTTTAACAACTTCAATTTCAAAAATTATTTTAATACGCCTTCCAACATGTGGTGGTAAACATTTGCATTTCTTGAGCCTCGACATACATCTATTTGGTCCAATCAATTTTGTTTCTTTTGCAACATAAATTTGAGCATGTGGACAAAACAAGACAATAAGATGTGCCAATAACATGCCTCAACAACCAAACCGTCCACTTCACAATTTTTGCATTCATAATGACTTGAGAAACTTTACTTGGCCCCACTTCCTCAATGGTCCATGTGAAGATGTCTGCAATAAATTGTTCATTCTTTTTTTAAACTTCACAATGCATGGCTTTTCAAAAATATTAACTCTTCAGGGCACACTGCAATTATATTGCGAACCCAAAATGAGATTTCACTGAGTCTTTGAAAATTGTCACCTGTCACCTTTTTTTCCACTAAGTATCATTTATTGCAAAGTCAAGGGTTTCTCATATTTTCTCAAGTTCCAACTCCAAGCTTTCAACCTTTTCAAACCCTTGGATATGATTTTGTATTTTGTTGATTGGAACCATCATTCTAGGGTTTTCAACCTAGATTTCCAGTTTTAACAAAACCCCAAGACATACTTTGAAACGTATGGTGAGATTCATGGCGGTTGGGGTTTCAAACTATGTTACACGGAAACATGTTTCCTGTCCATAGGGGACTTGTTTCCGTCCATGAAACGTTTCGGGGACAGTGGGATGAAAAGGAAACGTCCCCCAACTGTCCCTGATTTCAAAAAACAGCAAGAAACCATAGGAAACGTCCCCTGACATTTGGAGACGGCAATCTGTCCCCGAAATGCCTAGGGGACACCTGAAACGTCCTCGATCTGTCCCCATAATATTCGGATGTTTTTTGGCATTAAAAATTAAATAAAAACACTTTTTTTTTTTCTTTTTGCCAAATCAACAATGTGGGGGGCCCTACAAGGTTTGAATCTGCCCGCGGAGGATAAAATTCGTGATCAAATATTCGGCAATCAAATTCGTGATGAAATATGTTTAAAATTTTATGTATTAAAATTATAAATCTAATATTTAATTTAAGTTTTTTAATGTTCATCATAATAAACATATGTAACAAAATTTATATTAAATAAAAATATATTATAATTATAAAATTAATGATGTTATACTGATTTATACTGCTGTTATACTGATTTATAATGCTGTTATACTGATTTATACTGCCGCTATTATCATATATGTTGTTATACTACTGTTGTAACTCGTGAATCAGTAATTTATTTGCATATTGTCTACTTAATAATCAATTATTGACATCTCTTTCCCTCTATCTATAATATCTTAATATATTTTGAAAAATACACACACACACACACACAGATATATATATATTAAATTGTATATTGTCATCTCTTGTTGTCCCCTATTTTTGGCTCTTTTAGATCTGCAAGGGTTCTCTATTCTTGTGACCAAGGGTTGCTAGTTTTTCTGATCTTAAGAGGGTTTTGCACAATTTGTTTCCCAAAAATCACACTTTTCTGATCTAAGGGGGTTTTGAATGTTTTTTTCCCAAAAATCATGGCAGGTTTTGCATATTTTTTCCCAAAATTATGCAGGATTTTTTGCATGATTTTTTTCCCAAAAATCATGGTTTTCTTTTATTGCTTTTTGACATTTTTTTGAAACATTTGTGGATTTTTTAACCCTTTTTTTCTACAAAACAAGTGGTTTTGGTAATTGTTTTCACAAACTTGACTGTGACTTCAGCATCGCATCTAGGGTTTGAAAATTTTTCCACAAAATCGCGCTGTTGTTTTGCAGCAGCTTCTTTTTACATTTTTTGGCAAAATCATGGTTTTAGAGTTTTTTGCAGACTTTTTATCAACAAAAATAAAAGTTTTTTGAGAAGCTGATTTTTATCTTCTTTTTTGTCTCTGAATAGCGGGAGGGATGGCTTCATTACACAACATCATGTTGGAAGGCAACTAGCACATGCTCACCATTTTGAGTCTTCGGTTCTTGCATTGGCTGCAAAGAGTTCATCACACACTACTTTTTGGCACAAGTTTGTAAAATTTCAGGACAAATTTGGTGTAGTTAGTAGCATGGTTGAAAATAGTATGATAAAATTGCAGATATTGCGGGTCATCAGGTAAAAAGATATAAACATGCAAAAACTCGCAGCCGATATTTCCATTATCACACGGCGCTTTTCAGGTGAAAAATCGCATGTTTTTTTGCTGAAAATCGGTCAACAAAGTCAATGCGTGAACAACTTAAAATCGAAAAAGTTAAAAACGAAATAGAGTTTGTTTGTTTGTTTGTTGATTCATTTTTTCCTCAGCGACGGTGAGGCCTTGAGACCAAAAAAGTTAAAATCTACAGTGACATTTTTTCATTTGCTTTTTTCGTCTGCGACGGTGAGGCCTAGAGTTCGGTCGCAATGGTTTTACTCTGCATCTTCATCAAAAGACGGTGACCAAACTGCATCATTTTTTTCGTCCGCAATCAATCTTCAGCATTTTTATTTCATCTACATCTTCCGAAAGACCAATCTTCCAGAATCTGCAGCATCCGGTTTTTATTCAATTTAATATATTTACAAGTGTTTTGCCTCTTGAGTTTTACTGTTTAACTTCAAACTATAATCGCACATTTATAAATTATAATGTAATAAGATAAATAAAATACTGTGTATTTATAAATTTCAATAAATAAAAATATAAATTAGTAAATATTAAATAATACGTTTAACTTTAAAATCATTATCATATTAAATTTTAAATAAGAATATTTATTATATTATTTATTTTATATTTTATTAAAGGATTATACATATTGTTTAAAAAAATTGTTTGAATTATTTTCTACAAATATCATTTGTATTATTTATCTAAACAATTATATCGCAAACTTAGACAACTATTGCGTGACTACTAAGAGTTTCTAGATATAACCGTTCATAGCATTTAATTACAAATTTTCCCCACCATTTACTTAATTTTCTAAAGCAAACACATGCAAAGCATAATAACTTTCTAAAAGCAAAATCCAAATGAATTCATTCAATGCATTCTCTGTTGCATTCTGATTCATTGACCTCATTGTGAATCCCCACTTTGCATTTATTTGATTGCTCGCGGAAGGAACTTAAACTCTACCTGTTTGTTGTGAATCTGTGATACACTGCTGATTGAGTTTGCAATGTGTTTGCAACTTTGCATATCATTTCAGCCTACATTGTTCTTCTTCCTTGCAAATGAAATTAAAAACAGAGCATAAGAACCCCCGAGCAACCATCAACCGGCCACCTTCTTCATGAGTTCTTATCTGCAAAAAAAAAGCTTTTTAACATCATTAATGCCTATTCTTACCCTGTAAATTCTTTCTGTTTCAACTTTTCAGAGGCTCATCATCTTTGGATCTCAGTTACTTCATAGACTTAGCTAATATTTGATATAAGACTTAGACAGTTATTTGGTGAGTGCCCTCTTTAAATGTCTGATAAGTTTTGATCTTTGTTACTTCATAGACTTAGCTAACATTTGATCTCAGACTTCAACAACTATTTGGTGACTATTAGCTGACTGCCCTCTTTAAAAGTCTTATAAATTTTGATCTTTGTTACTCCATAGAGTTAACTAATATTTGATCTCAGACATAGACAACTATTTGGTGAATGCCCTCTTCAAAAGTTTGATAAATTTTATCTCAGCTACTTCATTGACTTAGCTAATATTTATTCTCAGACTTAGACAATTATTTGGTGACTGCCCTCTTTAAAAGTCTGATTACTGATAAGTTTTGATCTCAATTACTGTTGATATTTTTGGCCTTTACAGCAAATTTCAACATATTGGATAATTAAATAAACAATAATAATAAATATATTGTTTATATTTTATATTTAATTATGGCTAAATTGATTTAATAATAATAATAAATATAAGGGGTATATTTATCATTATTATACAAGGATCGATTTATGTTAATTAAATATAAATATAATAACAAATATTTATTATACTTGGGAGGGCCCAAGTCGTCATTATGGTGATTTCAATAATAAATAATAAAATGTTATTATTTATACTTGGGGGGGGCCCAAGTCGGCCACCTTTGGGGTGGTGGAGTTTATCACTTATACCCATATATATAAGTGAGCGATCCTTGGTGAAAGATCATCAAAAACATAACATGCATCTTTTCACGAAGGATCGATATTCTTCCTAGTGCGAATTTGGAGTAGAGATCGATTGTCTTCTAAAGAGCAAATGGGAGTAATGTATTAAGGCAGCAAATCAATCTGCTCGGAGTACAATCTCAGATTAAGGTGTGAGCAATTCAAATCTTGAAGGGCAAAGTTAAAGCCAAGTGTTGCGAACTTGGTGAGTTGCGAACTCGGTTGTAAGGGCTGAGACTTATATACATTGCAATTATCGTTGCAACTTATAAGACTTATTGGATTCAGCGATATACATTCTGAGGTGCGAGTTGGTGAAGTAAATATTGCTTAGTGAGAGCAAACGAAGTTACCAAGAATTAAAGAACCGATCCTACACAACATTCTGATTTATCCAAGATTGCATTGACACAAGCTAAATTATTCAGCGTTGTGGCATCTAGGAAGGTTGACAATTGAAGATCAGCGATTAGAGGATTTGCTTCATGGATCGGGGATCCTCAGCAAATCATTGAGCAACAAGTGCAGATTTGAAGGCATAATCAGGGCTTCAAATCCGGTTAACATCTCTCCTTTCTGGTGATTAATTACTATACCCTGTGCTTAGTATTTGAAAGACTTCTATAGATTAAAAATTCTTTATGATAATCTGAAAATATTAACAATTACTTCATAGTTCAACTTCATAACTTCATACTCATAGACTTGGCCAATATTTGGTCTCAGACTTATCTAATATCTGATTATTTACCCTTGCATTTGCACACTTACAGTGCTAGTAACTATAGAAAATGGTTAGTGACAAAAAGAGGGATATTTTTGGAAGCATGAGACACAGGGACCAAAAAGAGGAGATGTGAAATGTAACCATTACCCTAAGGAGATGAGTGGGGGCATAACTCGGCTAAAATATCACATTGGAAAGATTGAAGGGCATAATATTACATCATGTGGCAGCTCTCCTAAAGAGGCTATGAGGGAGGCTATAGAAAGCCTTGAAGAATATGAGTAAAAGAAGGCAGGGAAAAAGAGGATAGCAGAGGGCTGCCTCTATGAGAGATTTAACTTCTACAGGGTCGCAAATAGGTGCAGGGGCTTCTTCTTCCATTGGGCCGCGAATACGAGGAACAACATATGTGGGTGGGCATCTGGCAAACTTTTGGGCTCCACATAACACTCCTGGTGCTCAACTCGGATTGCAAGGCACTACATTGAACAAAGAGATGCAACACAAGTCAAAGTTGGCAATTGCTAGATTTTGTATCTACAACAATATTCCCTTCAACGCTTTATGTAGTCTGTATTATAAACAATTGGTCACTGCAATGACTGTGTCTGGTAAGGTTCAAGGGCCCAAGTCATTACGAGGTGAGTGGGCCATTGTTGTAGGAAGAGGTCCAAAACACTCATCGACTTGCACAAGAGTAAAGAAGAGTTTGGGAACAAAATCACTACACCATTATATCCGATGGGTGGACATGTGGCAACAATAGGACGCACATCAACTCTCTAGTTGCTTCAGAGGGACAGTTAGTATTTTTAAAATTTGTTGATGCCTCTGATCAAGTGAAAAATACAGACTTTGTGCAACATGTTGGATGAGGTGGTGATAGATGTGGGAGTGCGTAATGTAGTAAAAATTGTGACTAATAATGCAGTTGCATACGTGGAAGCCCGCAAACCTCTAATGGCTAGGCATCTAACATTATTTTGGAGCCCTTGTGTTGCCCATTGTCTTGACTTACTCCTTGAGGACATAGGGAAACTGAATTGGGTGGAGAAGGTGATTGAAGATGGAAGGAATATCACAAAGTACATCTACAACCACACATGGGTCTTGAATCTTATGAGAGCACATTGATGGTAAGGATCTCGTGCGATCGGGGGTCACACGCTTTGCTACTAATTTTCTCACCTTCAAAGCATATTAGCTACATTGCCCAACCTGAAGCAAATGTTTGTGAGTGAGAAATGGTTAGAGTCCTTATGCCAAGAATCCTGAAGCAAAGAAGGTTGTGAAGGCCGTTTTTTATGTTAGATTTGCCAAGATCGTGGAGAAGATCATCAAGGTAAGTTTTCAAACCTCGATTAATGATTTATTATTTAATTTTCAGATGTTGCAATTCGCTGATTTTGTTAAAAACAATTATGTCCAGGTGTCAGAACCGTTGGTGAGGGTTCTACGAATGGTGGATGGGGATAAAAACCCCATTGGGTATCTATATGAGGCCATGGATAGTGCTAAAGAGGTCATTGAACACTTGTATGGTTCAAATGAGACCAAATATGGATCCATATGGTGCATAATCAATCGTAGGTGGAACCGACAACTCAACCAACATATTCATGTTGTTGCCTACTACTTGAACCCCAAGTTCTATTTTTCCAACACTTTCAGAGCAAATGCAGAGGTTCAGTTGGCTTGGACACATGTATTCGAAGATTAGTTGATGATGAGCACCTTCGAGACCTGATACTTGATGAGTTGCAGAACTATAAGAGGGTCAAGGGGCCATTGTTTTCTTCACCTGATTGCAAACGTAGGAGAAACACCTTGCAGCCAGGTAAAAAAGAATAGGTGTTTAATTTTATCATAATCATTTATTTCACTCAAGTTTATTGAAATCTTCTAAGTTATAAATGACATTTTTAATCTTTGCAGATCTATGGTGGGAATATTATGGTGCCACAACACTTAATCTTCAAAAGCTTGCCATCTGCCTACAATCACAGCCTTGTAGTGCTTCTGGTTGTGAGCACAACTGGAGTGTTTTTTATTCCATTCATACGAAGAAGCACAATAGGTTGACCCAAAAGCGTTGGAATGACCTTGTCTATGTGCCCTACAACCTTCTATTGCATGAGAAGGTGTAAGGGCAGACTTCACATGAAGCACTTGACTTGTAAGACATTGATACATACTCAGCAGATTTGATTGTTGTTCTTGATGGTGATGATGTGGATGTGGAACCTTTCATGACGGTTGATCAAATAGCTGAGATGCAGAAGTGGTAGCACGTGAGGAGGGCCCCGAGCATGCTCATCCATCAGAGGCATTCGTTGAGGCACTAATCACTATGGATGAGGGGCCTGTTGAGGATGTTGCAACTACTTCAGCACCACCCACCCAGCACCAACAATCTCTTTTGAGCTTTAGTCGTAGATGCAATTTACGATTTCTAGTTTTCATTGATATTGAAACTTGAACTTAATATGTATTCAAAGGTTGTAGTTTTGTGAAGTTGGACTTCGATGTGTATTGAACTCAATTTTTTTCAGATGTTGCACTTGTTTTTGGTATATAACTCTATGTTGATTTACTAAATTCTAATTGCTATGTATTTACCTCAAAACCTTGATTTATATACAATGAAAATTTTAAATCAATATACGTTCTATAAATTTCATGCATGTGTTGTTTTTTAAGAAATTTTAATAAATATATGTTCGAGTGTTCAATAAAAGTGCCGATTTATTACCGATTTTTCCGCCAAGTTTTTGTCATGTTTGAGTTTTTCAACTATGGTTAGTAGAATGACCATTAAGGGGGGTATTAAAGTAATATTGTAATTAATATATGTTGATATTTGTCCGCCAAACCTCTACACCAAGACAATAATGGAGAAGTCCCAAATCTATCATATAAAAAATCTGGCACAGAGTTTGTTTGACCTACTCGGCCAAATGTGTAAAAACCGTCAGTAACGATCAGGTCATCAACATAGATGACAGGAATAAGAATCTCACCACTAGCATGCTTGACAGACAAAGTAGGATCAAGACTCTATTAAAAGTCGTAATCAATCAAATACTTATCAATTTTGATGTACCATGCACAAGGAGCTTGTTTGAGGCCATAGAGTGCTTTCACCAGTTTGCATACTTGGTGTTCTTTATTGGCAACCTGGAAACTTGGACGTTGCATCAGGTAAGACTTCTTCCTACAAATCACCATTGAGGATTACATTCTTGACATCCATCTGATTGACTTTCCAAATCTATCATATCAAAAATATGGCACAAATTATGTTTGACCTACTCGACCAAATGTGTTGCACTACGAGTAATGATCAAATCATCAACATAAATGACATGAATAAGAATCTCACCACTAGCATACTTGACACACAAATTAGGATCAAAAGGACTCCGCTGAAACTTTTGATGATTTAAATACTTTTCAATCTTGATGTACCATTCATGAGGAGCCTGTTTGAGGCCATAGAGCACTTTCACCAATTTGCAAACCTAGTGTTCTTTATCGGCAACCTGGAAACCTAAAGGTTGCGTCATGTACACTTCTTCCTACAAATCACCATTAACGGAAGCACTCTTTACATCCATCTGATGGACTTTCCATCCAAACTGAGCTGAAAGAGCGAGGTCAAGTCGAATGGTGCTCATTTTCGCTGTGGGAGCAAATGTCTCCTCATAGTCGATGTCGTCCTTCTGTGAAAACCCTTTACCTACTAATCGTGTCTTGTACCTATCAAGAGTTTCATATGCCTTATACTTGATTTTATACAACCATTTGCAGCCAATGGGCTTCTTCTCGAGTGGAAGATCCGACAAGACCCAAGTATTGTTCTTCAAAAGGCTATGATGTCCAAATGCCATAGCTTGTTCCTACTTAGGTACACCTTTAGCCTTTGAATATGTCTAAGGCTCACAAATACTATGAATGTTGACCATAAGAGCAAAGTTAACTATGTTATGTAGCTTTCTCATATTCCTAGATGATCTACCCTCAATAAGTTCATCATCATGAAGACCCCTAATGGTTGTGGCCCACCACTTAGGTCAAAGAGTAGAACCAACATCTACTAAAGGAGGAACAACATCAACTAAAGGAGGAACATAACTTGGGATGTCTGGAGAAAACTCATCTGGATGCAGGTACTAACTATCCCAAGCAAAGTTGGGTGGCGCAATGTCATGCTTGGGAAACCCCGCAATTGTAGTCATCTGAATCCCTCCCATCAAGTGAGCCGAATGGAAGTCAAAGACCCAAATCCTTAGCCTCGGGGCTCAAAACATGAGAAGGCTAAAAGGCCCTCTTTCTTCATCAAACACGACATCTCGACTGAATATGAGACGATCAGTGTCAACATCAATCAGCCGATCAGCCTTATGGTTAATGTAGCCTATGAACATCAATTTTTGACTCTTAGAATGTAATTTGATACGGTCAGCATTTGGAATACAAACAAAAGTTGTAGAGCAAAAAATCTTCAGATGATTGATTTTGGGCTTTTGTCAAGCCCAAGCTTCCTCTAGGGTCGTCTTCTTAACAGCCTATGATGAAGACCAGTTCAGAAGATAAACTGCAATATAGAGTTCTTCTGCCCAAAACTTCTTTGGAACATTTCTATGCCTCAACATAGATCGAGCCATCTCAATGACTCTATGGTTCCTACGCTCAACAACACCATTCAGATGAGGGGTGTAAGTTGTGGTAAGTTGATGCTTAATGCCATGTGATGCACAAAAGGTCGAGAAATCAAAAGAACAAAATTCCCCATCATTGTCGGATTGAAGAGTGACTATCTGACAACCAGACTCTTTTTCCACTAAGGCCTTAAACTTTTGAAACATGTTGAACACCTCTGATTTATGCTTAACAAAATACACTCACATTTTTTTGTCGCAATCATCAACAATAAGTAGAAAATACTTGTACCATGTGACTGATGGTATGTTCATGAGCCCACAAATATCTTCATGAACCAACTTCAAGACCTTGCATGCCCTCCAAGCATCACCATCTGAAAACGGAGTCCGGTCTTGTTTTCCAACTAGACAAGCTTCGCAAACTCCATGATTTTGGGTTTGAATCTCGAGTAACCCAACAACCAGACCCTCCCTAACTAACTGAGAGAGATAGTGAATATTTAGGTGCCCATAGTGATGCAGCCAAAGATTGTTGATGGAAGTGCGCCCGGTTGGCATGCCCTGCTCCTGAGAATGACTTGTATCAACAAGTCTATAAAGACCATGATCCTCAAGACCAACAACGACTACAGTGTGAGACTCCCTATCAACAATGTTGCACTTGTGTGAATTGAAGATGACATCCAGCTATGAAGGATGATACATAATTTGATTGACTGACAGAAGATTGAGCTCCATACTTGGCACAAAGTATACATTGAGAAATATCAAATCTCTTAGTCTAGATGAAATTTGAATGTTGCCCTTACCGACAACAATATACTCTCTACCTCCTCCAAAGATCACTAAATCTGTGAAAGGCATAAACTCTGTGAACCAATCCAGATGATGTGTGAAATGGTGAGAGCCACCAGAGTCAATGTACCAGGCAGATGATTTCTCATGATCGGATGGGCGTTTGGCCAAGAATGCATAGGAGGCAGCCTCTTGCTGAAACCCTCAATGTTTAGATTACTTAGACGCCAACTGTTTCTTGCAATCTTTCCTCATATGGCCAAACTTGTCACAATAGTTACACTGAACAATTTTTTTCTTGGAAGACTCTTGCAGTTGACCTTGTCCTTTCCGCTAGAAGGACTGAAGTTTACCTTTATTTTTATCTAATGCAGGAGCATCTTGGGTCCTTGGTAATCTTGCAACATCCAAAAACAATTGGTGTTCTGGTGAACTTTGTTACCAGTTTTTGTATTTGTGTTCTGTTCTTGGTCACCGCTTGGGTGATTGCTGGCTCAGTGGAGTTTTGTGGATCTTCAAAAGGTGTGGTCATGATATGGTGTTCATGGGGTCATTAGGAAGCTTGTCCTATGATTGCAACTCGTTTGGAGTTGTCGTGCTCGAGTTATGTTGGATTCTATGACTGGATGTAAGGAGTTTCTGGTTCCAGGCAGTTTGTTGAGCTTTAGTGAGCAGTCGATCTGTAGAGATGTTGGGCAGGAGCGGTGAAAAGGGTTTGTTCATTGCTATTTGTAGAGTCGAGTTCTATGATTGCACTTCTCGAGGTGGCATGGTTTGAGAGATCTTGTTATTTCTCTATCGATTGTTCTTCTTCATGACATTGGTTTAGTGGAGTTAACCGGTCGATTGATTGAGGTTGCGGTCATTGTTGTGATCGGTGGAGCTGATTGGCATGATTTCCTACGTGCATCTGTGTGGCCGACTTGATTTGTTGGATAGGTCATCAAGAAATGATTAAATGTTGCATTTAATTAGGGTTTGGGCCGACTGGGTCTAAAACGTTTCTTGGAATGTGTAATAGTTTGTTGAGGCCGACCTATTGGTGGTTGTGTATAAATTTAGGAATTGCGCTCATTTGGGAAAAAAAAAAAAAAAGAGGAAGAAGTCTTGAAGAGGATTTGGTAGTAGAGAAGCTGCAAAAGGATAGTTCAGAGACTTAGGAAGATCTACAAGTAGGTCTGAGTTGAGTTATTTGTCATGTTCCTAAATAGTCATTTGTTGACTATTTAGTTAATAAGAAATTGAATTATTTAATATTATTAGACAATTTAATTAATATTAAATAATTTACATTTCAACTTTATTGTTCAATAATTAGTTCCTTATGGAATGGTTCCCTTACGGGATACAACCAACTTATTGAGATGTCAATAAAAACAAACCGAGATTACCTTGGAGGACACGATGAAGATTTTATGAATTTGATATCAATTCTCTCTGAAGTGAGACAAAGGCCAATTCACCAGTGGAATATCTGGTCTAGCGGTCATTGCAAACAGATAGAACAATGGCAAGTGTCGGGATATGGAAACAATGATATTTCTGAAAAGGGTAGCGTGGAGGCGGAGACAAATGATCATTCCTTCTATAGTGGCTTGGCGTATTGGATTAGCAGAGTCGGGTAACAAGACTTACCAATAGTCATTAAGCGCCTGAATGCTGAGACTATATTGCACCATTGTTACGGCGGAACGGAAGAACCATCGTGCCGATGTTTTTTCCATTGTTATACCAGTTTCAGAAAACGGAATGAACACGTGATTGAACAAGGAGGGATGTCGGCTTGAGTCTGGGCACCAATATACGTGTCACAGGGAAGTCTGGAAGCGTCATCTTTTGAAGAGACATCTACAGATTGAACCGCAGTTTCAATAGCAATTGTCAGGATCGTTTGGTGTGTGCACGCGTAACATTGAACAGACAGCAGCCCGTAAGAGACTTCGGCGCGGGTATCCAAAGTGTGAGTGTAGAATTACATCGTCTGCTGTGCTGTAGGTGAAGGCATCGTCTGCTGTGCTGTGGAAGGAGAATTTGTCATCTGCTGTGTCGTGGCCGACCCAGAAGGTTTCAACGCAGACTGGTAACAAACAGAAGTTTCCAGCAAAGATAAGGTGCACTCTCAGTTCTTACATTACACAGAATCAATACCAACTGTTGTTTGCTTTCCTATTTGTTTGTCAACAGGAATTACAGAATACCACACTTCCGTTTAAACACAATGAATTGAATGTTTTGTGTTACTCATATTAGCAAAAATACTTATTTGAGATATTGAAGGTGGTCATTAATCTGAACAATTGAAACTAGTAATTGTGAAGAGAAATAAAAGGGTTTCCCCTTCCTTTGCATGGAAATAGAATGTATTCAATTAAATATCAGTAATTTCTAAATTTTGCATTCGGGAATGGTGTAGTCAACTGGAATTTCACATTATTTTTCTTTGTAATTGGCCGTAAACGGGAAGGCCTTACAGCCTGGCATGTATGAAGAAATTTTGATTAATAAAACTTGTTGTTTGGATGCCAACCATGTTGTTCTTGATTGTATCTTAGTTTTTTTCGCTATGTTGACTCTTGCTGCAAGGATTTGACATCTCCTTTGGGCATTCTTTGCCCTTGGCTGCATCATTATCCAAGGCTTTGGGTATGAAGGCTTGTTCAGTGGACGATGTACAAGCACTTCTTTCAAATTGTTGCTTCCATCTATATTGTTGCAGAAGTTTGCTGCAAAGAACGGGAAACTTCAGATCAACACTAGTAGAAGTGATATTGAGCGTCTCACTGAAATGCTCGTAGGATCGAGAATGGGTTTTCAACGCGATCACTATCATATCCTCTTCCTCCATCAAACTGTCAATAGCCTCCAACTCGTCACAAATGTCTTTGATCTTCATAAGATGTGCCTGGGGAGACATCTTCCTATACATCACGATAGAAAACAACATATTCATTAGAAAGAAAGCTCAACTCTTGTTGGATGTTTCATGAAGATCCTTCAAGCGTGCCCTCGACTCTTGTTGGATATTTCATGATGATCCTTAAAGAGTGCCCAGATCTCTTTAACTATTTTTCCAGATAATACCTAAGGGAGCTAATCATCTGTAACAGATAACTTGATGATGAGCATCATGGCTTCCCGGTTTTGCTCATCAAATTTGTCCTAGTCTGTCCTGACTACATAGGACAAGTTTTTGTCCCTAGAACGGTCACATCAAGGCACTAATATTCAAATATCGCCATGTGTTGCTTCCATGTGTTGTAGGTGCGGCTTTTGAACTTCTGATTGTGTTCCAACATTATATTGGTCAAAGATGCCATCACATATACTAAGGTCAAAGCAAGTCAACCTTGTGAAAGCACAAAGAACAAGACAAAAGCTTCAGATTGAAAATCTGATTACAAAAACAGTCAGCACAAATCCCAAGGCAAAAAATAGGCTCAAAACCCTAGCATGGATTTCAAGGCATGGATCCATATGCAGAGATGATCACAAATAAAAAAACATTTTTGAGAAAACAGTCAAACCCTAGCCGCAAGATTTGTGCAAAAACCCTCATAAATCTTCAAAAAACAGCAAAGAAACTTAGTCGCACTGCCGCAATCGAAAACCCTAACCAAGTTTGAAACTCACAAAAAAGACACAATTTCTTACAAAAAACTTGGTCACGTAGAATAACCAAACGTTGAGTGTCTGAGAAAAAAAAACGTTTGTTGCAAAAAATGTGAAACTCTTCGAATAGAGACACTGATGAAAATGCAAAAAAATATGTCATGTGTGGGCTTGGTGATGTTAAGGAAATGGATCAGAAGATATTATAATACTAATATAATATAGATAGTTGATATTCGTTGTGGAATTCAATTGCCATTGTGATTGATTGATTTCACAACAAATATCAACTATATATATTATGTTGAATGGCATCGACTATCAACAGTCATGTCCCTTTGTAAAGGTATACTGTTTTATAACAAGCGATTATTATGATCGCTGTTTTAACAGTCATCACTTAATACATATTAACTGTCGACAGCACTTATAGTGATTATATTACTGTCGGCATTTGGTTATGGTTTAATTAACTGTTTTGATATAACAGTTGGCATAGTCGGCATTTTAATTAGAGATGTATGGACAGTCACGATACTTATCGTGACTGTCATACATGAACAGTCACAATGTATCGTGACTGCCATGTATGTCAGTCACGATAGGTATCGTGACTAGTTAAGCCGTGTATGTAGTTGATTTAATATATTATGTTATGTTTATATATATAATAATATATATTATATATTTAATTTAATATATATATTTTATATCTCATTTATATATATATATATATAAGTTTTATGTCGTTTTAGTAAACACGAACGAACATATTTTAACAGGTGAGGGTCGGATATAGCAAGGATGGGTCATCGAAGGAAAAAAGCAGTGCAGAAACAAACTCAAAATAAAAATGTTTGCTGCTTTGAAAAAATCACAAATGGAAGTCGTGTGGACTTGTAGTCTCAAAGCAAACCTTCGCAAGGGCCAAACGGATAGAGATCGCGATGCTCAAACCACGTGGTGGCTCAAGAAATGAAAAGAGGGCACAAAACGGTGTATGGATGCGAAAAAATGCAAACGTGACTCTTGAAATCATGATCTGCAGAAATGAAACTCTAACACACAACCAAAGACAAATGTGAATACTAGACTCACGTGATTTTAGAGAAAAACACGAATTAGAGGAAGCGAAAAAATCCGCCCAGAAAAAAACATTTGGCTCTAATACCATGAAAAACTAATTGTGTGATCTTATTCAAGAATATACAAGCTATATATAGCAAATACATGAAGGTGTTCTAAAAAGATCAAATCATTTAACTGAAGCTCAAATTAGCAACTACGTCTACTAATAAAAGAAGCCTAATAGAAATACTAAAAATACTAAATGACCATCAATTGAACAACTAAAAATAACAGGCTAAATATAAACAAATATTTTAATAGTATTAAATTAATATTGTAATATTTAGTATAATGGGCATGTAAGTAGCTACCTTTTAAGTCAGTCAATTCATTTTTAGTACATTACTATTATGTCTTTAGTTCTCGATCGTTTCTGTTATGGAAAGATCTTATAATTGCTTATTTAAGGAGTTTTCCTCCCCTCTGTTTAATATTGAATATCGATTGATTATCATTTCATTTGATATATTTAGTTACTATTTTCATATATCTATAAGCATATTCATTGTAACCTATAAATAAATCCCTCGGCCACAAAATATTTTGAATGGTAACTAATACTGCAATTATCATATTGAGATTTTAATTCAAGCTAAAGTTATTCTTGAAGTTGTCTTTGTAATTTCATTAAGTAATTTGAAAGTAGATTCTATTGAGTTGAACTTTATATAGATAACATCTATCTACCTAGGTTGTGGATTTGAATGTAGCTTAGATAATTACTTCTTGAAATCATGTGTTGTATTCCTTTAATCCATGTTTTCTTTGTATAGCTAGTCTCTATTTTAGCCAACGTAAAGGTGTCATTTGTGTTCTTAAATTAGTAGTTTATTTCCTTCAATATCTATAAATCTTGTTCGTGAGGCATGCATGTTAAGAGTTCAATACATGTGTCTCAGGCAAACACATAGGCACATAATCATTCTCATTTATGGAAAACCCCTCAAAGAATCTTTATCTAGTGTATATATTTTAATACTTTCTTTACATTTTTTTAGTCTAGGGTCAGTTAACTTAAGTTTATTTTGAATTCTAAGGAGCTTCCCATCTAAATTTCCAGACAAAATTTTGCCTCACAAATTGTTTCATTTTGTGTTGTGTTGCAAAAGACATGAAAATGCTAATAATCATCACCACTGACATTAGATAATGTAGGTGGATTAGAAGATCCACAAACAATGCCACTGGCACTTGCACTACAAGTACCTTAGCTATCCAATTCCTCGATAAAAGTCTCTTGGGAAGAGGAACCAAGTCAATATTCTCTCTTAATATTTCTCATTTTAACTTTTCAAATGGTCGATGGATACAATTATTGATGATATCTCAACATTTGATAGTCTAGTGCTTCGAAATTAAATAATGATAATAGCGTAAATCATGAAGTTAAATAAACTTCATCGCTATTTTAATATATTTAATAAAGGACTATATGGGCATTCAATAATTAAACTAATGGTGCAAATATTTAATTAAATGGGTCAATTTTGAATAGAGTGCCACTTTGGGAGACATTAATAATTTAAAATTAAATCAAAGCAAAAGCAAAAAAAAGGGTGTAGCTTCAGGAGAGATATAAAAGCAAGTTTTATGAGCTCATTTGATATGCTAATTTCAATATTTTGCAAATCTTCTTTGCTGGTTCTGAACTTGTTCATCATGTGGCTTTGTGAGGACAGAAACCCTTGCAAGGAGCATCTTCCATGTTAGTGAGAGACCCAATCTGGAGGATTACTTGGTGATTTCATCTAAGAATCACAGTTGGACTTCATTGTAGATTGATATTCTCACATTGAGTTAAAGAGAGCTCAGTACAGATTCAAGGAAGGATTGTTTGATCAGATTCAAGTGAGTTTGCAGTAGGCTTGAATGAAGATTGCATTTCATTTGCTGGTCGTGCTTGCCTTGGAGTACCATGAGGATTTAGAGATGAGGTCAATTGGCATTTTGGAGAGGTTTGCTACTGTTTGGGGATGTCTAGGGCATGTCCACACAGAGAACATCAATTTCATGGGCTTTGAAGGTGATTCTTGAGGGTGGCATCTAAAGTTTTCTGATGCCAATTTTCAAATTTCAGTCAAAAAACATACTAATGTATTTTCAGATTTCATGGCCATGATTCTAATTTGTTTTTAAAGCACTTTGGTTATATGGGTGTTATTCATATTGATGATAAATTGTAAACCCCACTCAGAAAATAACTCTGAGTTATATCATTTTGTGGGTTTTCAAAAATATTGCTATTTTCTGAGTTATGTTTTTGCTGCAAGTTATTTCATTATCATACTCTATTCTTCGATAGACACATTCAAAATAGAAAACAATGCAAGGAAATAAAAAGGTTTATGTTACACTGGTATCACAACAGTGTATCCTGCCATCCTAAAGGGTTCAGCATAATAGAGCAATGATATATCACAACTGGATCAGCAATCTTTCACACATCGCTATAACACTCTAAGGAACAAGTCTAATACAAATTTGGTTGCAAAAGAACAGAGGGCAATAGAACAAACAACAGGTAACATGGGTGAAAGAGATCCTAGAAATCCAGGATAAGAACATTTTCTAAACTTGATGGATGGTCTTTTTAGAGGGCAACAAGCTGCAGAGAAGCAAGCACATGCTGCAGAGTTGAGAACACCAAAAACAAATCAAGGCTTGGCCTTGTTGACAAAATTAATGGCTCAACAGTTGGGAGTAAATGTTGGTGGAAATAATGCAAACATTGGAGGCAATAGTAGATGTGATAATGGTAAGGGTGAACTCAGTTCTTTATGTAAATGCAAATCAGTAAAAAAGGACAATAAATTCTAGACCTCTTATCCCTACCTTTCCACCTAGGACTCAACCACAGGTTGATAATGTGGTGCAGGAGCACATGGGCAGACAAGCAATCAACACCAACAAAAACAATTGTCAGATTGTTTTCTTAGTTTGGTTTTGGCTTTTTTCTGTTTTTGTTTGACATCTCTTCATCCGATTAGCAAGATCTCAATCTTCACTTTAAGGTGGGCACATTGTTGGGTGATCCATCATAAATGGCATCGAGGAAATTGATGAATGGTGTAGGCTTTAGCATGTTATGCCACGTCATTGGTGGGTAGTGGAGCAAAGAGTGTGAGTTGTCTCTTTGCGTGAAATCCGAAACCAAAACATTGATCCCTCATGGTGTAAAGGTGGAAACGAAAATTTCAATGGAGCTCTGAGAACTATGAAGACAATTGGACTCGATAGCAATGCTCTCGATCTTGTTCTAAAACGTCTTTAGCTTATACATGCCGGAAACCTTAGTGTTCAATGAAACTAGGACACCTTGTCGCTTGATGTTGGCCTGTCGACAATGGGAGATAGTCAAGTATTCATTTCCTCTTACCAATTTCAGCACCAACAACAAAAGCTTGTCTAGATTAAGCATGCTCTAATGGACCTTGGATCTGGTCAACATCGTTGGGAATTAAAGCTGCAATTGGAGTTGTTATTGCAATAGAAAAGAAATTGTCCAAAAACCTATTGATGAGTCCTCGGTTAAAAATACAACTTCTCACATCAAACAAAGGAATGAGATCTCAGTCCAACTAACGCTACCACCGGGTTATGATAATGCAAGACTTGTGTTTTAAACATCAAATTTATCAATAACCGCTCAACTCCCAATTCAAGCATGAGGCAGTGAAGGAGAATATGCATCCAGCAAAGGCCAAAGCGCCACACAAAAGGTCGACTAGGGAATTTGAATTGTCAAATAAGCAAAAAGACATCGGTTTTAAAAAAAAGCTAGAATTCAATTCTCCTAGGTTGTTGCAAGACACATTGCAGGATGTGTCTTAAGTACAACCGTTCCTATCAAGATGTGGCATAACCATATTGCTTCACCAACACCTCCACTTACAGAACAATATTTTGCTTCTATGGAAGAGAAAGCAACAACGGCTTGCTACTCACTCCCCCTAGATATCATACCAAATTCCAAGAGAAAAAAGAAAAACTTGAAGTTGACTACTTGTCATCAAAAGACCCTGCAAAGTTTGCATTTGTGTATTCTTGCAAAGAAAAATGTTCATTTTTCTTTATTCCAAGCTATACTCCATTACACCATGGATGTACATCAAAATTCATTTTGCTACTTTCAACTATGAGGCTTTAGGTTCTTGAATAAACCTCGAAACATACGAAATAACATAGCTGATACACGGCAGGTCAAGTAAATAAGACTCCCAATCAACCAGTACCAAAGAGTAGCATTCACCCAGAGGAATAGATCATATCTAAAAAGGTGCAATCCCATAATATCATGAACTTCTCAAGTAATATCTTGGCATATTTCATCTAAGATACAAAAATCTAATTATTATTTTTCTACACTTTATGTAGAGAATAATGCAGAAGTAAAAAAACCATCATGTCAAGCTATCATTTCAAAACATTTTTTGTTGTTGTAACAATTAATAACTCCAAGTGATAACTAGACCATCAAATATGATATCAAAATCACAATGTCCACTCTTGATCTATGACGTACAGATTGGGATCATGGGAATTATTGCCCGATGCAATATATCACTCAAGTTGAGACATATAGACTTCTTTGAGATATCAATTAAGAAAGAAAAAATTGACATCCATCTAATAAACCTATGAACCTAAGAGCCTTACCATTACCAAAACCATTTTGATGGTCTTTATCTTTGCAATAAAGACAAGTTTATCCATTGTCAATACCTTATTTTTTTATCATATCCCTTAACCACACGTCACACTTTGTACTTATCAATGTTACCATCTACTTTTGTTTATATTAAAAACACATTTGCATCCAATGGTCTTTGAGTTGGTGGAAGATTGACAAGTTGCCAAGTATCATTCCTCACCGATCCCTTATATTCTACATTGGTGGCATCTTTTCAAGATTGTGACTCAAGATCCTACTTCATTTTCTCAGGTTCTAAAACTTTTAAATTACTCTATAGATAATAGCCAAGTTTACTTCCTCACAAACGTGTTGCAATCTTTGACCTGAAGATAGAAATATTTACAACCACATCTACCTTTGTATCCTTCATGGCAATATAGTACCAATTGGTATTTTGTGCACAAAAGACAAGAATTGAGGTGAACACAAAGTTGGAAATTGATCCATCGGAAATAACGCCTCTTCTCATGCTTCTTCAACTGATTCAGCTACACAGTGTCCTCAAGTTCCTCATCTTTAGGCATATCTACAATGACACCTAACTATGCATCCCTCATGATGGTAGAATACCACTTTACTATTTTGTTCACAAGAGAAGAAGATTGAGGGGTAGAAAAACTTGGTGATTGGTCCATTGGAAATTAAGCCTCTTCTCGTGCTTCTTCAACTTATTCAACTACATAATGTCCCCAACTTCCTCAACTTTACACTAGATATGTTTTGGTGATTTCTGACTGACATGTGATGACAAGGAAGATGTCAATTCCCTATTAAAAACTACATCTATGTTGATGTGCAAATTCTTTGTTGTAAGATGTAGGAGTCGACATCACTTCACTTTTGAACTATATAAAAGAAAAATGCATTTCAAAGACTTTTCATCTAACCTTTTCCTCTGCACCTTGAGAATGTGCATGGATATTGTACACCCAAATACTTCCAAATGTGAAAAGGTGAGCTTCTTCCCTTTCCACACTTTGTCTGCAGTGATGTTTCAAGCACATTGATGGATGATCGATTAAACAATACACAATTGATTGAATACATAATGCAAAATGCAAATCTGCATCATTAAACATGCATTAGTGAGAGTGGCATTTACCAATCTAAACACCAAGGAGTGTCTTTCATGTCATTGACATCGGCCCTCTTTAGGGGGTTTGGAGTATCCTTATTTGCTGCTCCTGTTGACTATTGTGTCACTGGTTTCTCATTATGCCAAGTGGTGTTACAAGGTTGGACAGACAACTTGAGCAACCTCTCATTCATGCCATGGTTGTATTGTTCATCGTTCAAACCTTATCATTCTTGGTCACTTTATAACTCCATTCTTTTAATGCATTCATCACCTAAACTATTGTATCAATTATTAGGGCATTGCTATTCTATCCTTTGCCATTTGACAAGATGCTAACATCACTTCTCTTGCTTACTTTGGCAGAATCTCTTTTATTACTCTCAATCTTCGAGGTAATCCATATGCCTCAATGCATGTGACTCCTTGCTTCCCAACATATACCCCATATTTGCAAGATATGAATTGCAATAGAGAACCAAACACATTGATTCATTTCATCTCATCTGAACAGGAAATTTAGACATTAATATACTAATTTTGTGTTGAAATCTGATTCAAACTCATTCGATTGCTTTTAAATGCTGGTGAATTCATTTATAATGAACTTAGGAACAATTTCTCCCCATGATGTTCCTTGAAATGTTTTTGGAAGTCTACCCAAAACTCGATATTGGAATCAAGCCAGCCTCTTTGTACCATTATCTAGTTGCATCATATAATGACAGAACAAGCTTCATCAAGACATTCTCATCTTCAATTTCATAATCATTGGTGAGCTTATCAAAAGCTCTAAGATGATACTCTGCAAAGACAGAATTGTTTCACTCAAATTTCAAGAGTTTACACCTTACCTTTGCAAAAGTTGGGTTTAGATACCCTGGTATT
Source organism: Thuja plicata (assembly GCA_018584345.1). Taxonomy (NCBI): domain Eukaryota; kingdom Viridiplantae; phylum Streptophyta; class Pinopsida; order Cupressales; family Cupressaceae; genus Thuja; species Thuja plicata. The sequence goes on along the minus strand of MU225139.1, from coordinate 2,017,900 downwards.
CCAGTAAGGTTCAATTGTATGTACCTTTCTATATTCAAATGAGGTCTTGCAAGAGGCTGTAATACGTGTCAAGCTCCTTAATTTCTTCCTCCACCTCCACGATTTCCATGTCTTTTATGACCCTAATGACCTTCATTCCTTAGGGCTTCTAATCTGCTACATGTCAATAATGAGTTCCTGATGCATGAGAAACTACCACTTGTCAATAATGAGTTCCTGATGCATGAGAAACTGCCACTTGTCAACAGTGGGTGATCACAAAACTGATGCTATTGCTTTTTCAAAATATAACGTTTTCTACACAAAACCATTACCTTTCGGGGTTGTTTTGCACAAAGCACCTGAAACCTTCATTTTTCCAATGCTCCACAGAGTTTTGGGACAGGTGACGGGTTTCAAGGATACGTGGACCAAAGGCCTAACTTTTGCAATGACACGGGGACAGCAGACAGGGAGTGGTACAAATACATATAGTACTAGAAAAATTAATTATAAAAGAATCTGTAAGGAATGAGTACAAGAACTGTAACAAAACTTTGCCACAATGTGTAAAGTTTATACTAATAAGCAAAGTGATGAGACATTTTCACTTTTCACTAACAACTTTTGATTTATCCAAAATAAAAGTCAAAAGAGATATGCTTAAAAATTGTTAATAGGAGTGAGAAGCAACAAAATCATTATTACAACATTGGACTTAGATGTAGATATTGCTTTGCTATAGGCCACATGGCTGCATAATTCTAAGTCTGCTCACTCGTTCCAGCAATCCACTTTCTTGAGGAAGGTCTCAAGCTGAAAGGGAGGGCCTGACCTATAACATCAGTTAATAGATCCTAATGGTGAAGAGGATGATCTCTCAAAGGCTTCTTGCAATAGTGACCCTTTTGCTTCTTCAAATTTTTCTTTGGTTTCCACTGGCAAGATGTATAAGGGTTCTCCTCCAATGGGATATGTGACTCATCCTATTTTGCCTTCTACGGAGATAGACACAGAGCTTCTGCAAAATTTAAAGCACGATCTCCTCGTAAGCTTGCAAGGCCAGAGATTCCTCCCTCTGGAAATATTTATGAAAATTTGGATTCTGACGTCACAATGTAAAGAAAAAAGAAGACAACTCCCTCAACTAAAGACATTAAAGCCACTAGTACTATGATTCACCCTTCTCATGTTAAGAAGGTTTATCCTGGTAAATAATGCTTGTTTTGAAGTTTCACTCTCTCCCATTACTCATAATTTGGGAGTCCATTAACAGTTTTCCCTGCCAATGCTAAATGGTTGTTTTGGCCCATAATCCCTCTTTTACATTCAAAAAATTTAATGTCATATTTGTTTATGAAAAAAGGGATCTTCTTTTGCTTTTCTTCTTTCACAAGTCATCCATAACTGAATGGATTAATTCATCTTATTACCAGTATTTCCTCATAATGCTAATTTACTATTATGTTTGACTGATTATTCTGATCCATTATCCCCTCCATAAGACTTTCCACTCAAATTTCCAAAAGCTCATTATTATCAGCATCAAAATCAAAGGGAGGGATGGAAGGAACACAAACACTAAATGTGCTTTCAATTTTAAAACTTGAGACGCGAGGTTAAAGATTTGCATAATTGATTATTAATATAGAAACCAAAATAAACAGTTCTGTAAATTGTAGTTATACGTCAATTCTGATATCATAAGAGAAAATAAAATATTTTTCACTGACAAAGATTAAAATTAGATAAAAATTAATATCTTTATTGCTTTCTGTGTTTTAATTGCATGCAAGGTGCACTAAAAAGCAGTTGGTGCAACCAGGTGTTTCAGCAGACACTCCCAGATGTCGCTGACAAATTGTCCAACAAGTTAACCATATGGGATAAATATTATCACTCAAAAGGAACACCTACACCCTCTGCTATTGCAAAAGATCTTTATGAATTGGGTGCATTTGATGGGAACTTTATATTTTTGGAGCTTCCAAATAAAACAATGCATTAAATCCACTCAGCCAATCATCATTGAACTTATATTAACCACAAGCTTCATTAACTTTTTGTAATGGTCTCATTTAGCTTTAACTGCAGCTAAAGTATCTAACTTTCCTTATCTGATCGTATCTTGCAGCTACAATAAATGTCTTAAGGCTTTCCATCGACATTGTAGATGTTTATCATTCCTTGTGGGAAGTGTTCCAAAGATATTTGGGTTATATGAATATCAAGTGTGTAGCCTCTATTAGTCAATATGACACAGATGGCCAACATACAAGGTGTACATATTGTAGTTAAAAGTATGAACAGATTATCTTTTATATATTGAATGAATACTTACAAAGAGCGAAGCTCATATATACAAAACTAAGATACAATATTTAGCAACTATCCAGAAATAGTCTGCCAGAGAATCGTTGTAACCACCTGAATTTGGTCTGTCGCAACTATAGACCCTATTTGCCCTAAGTGTGATCATACCCTTGATTTATGTCCAAACGACCCTGTTACTGCTTGGCATAATTCTTTGAATCAATTTAATATCCTAGGTGATTTTTATCACTGATTTATATTAACTATTATAGCCATATAATTCAAATCAATTTCGACCAATCAAATCAAATCAAAATCAAACATGGCTATAGTATTTAATTATAAAAGAATTAAATAAATCCCTAAATCAAATACCCACTTGCAATCAACCCATTACCCTAGCCTATTTAATTTAATTAAAATGGCTATAGTCCTCTAATTATTAAAAAGCAATTAAATTGTTTAAATAATTAATTCCTATATTTCTAAATGAATTAAATAAGTTTATTTCATTTATTAATAT
>MU225139.1:1989149-2005714 GCA_018584345.1 Thuja plicata | reverse complement strand
TGAACCTTGTCCCCCCTCTCTCTCTCCCATTCTTCTATAAATAGAAGCCTGTTTTGAGAGCAAATAAGCCTTCACTTGAAATCAAAAATACATTGTTACGCTGCTAGATTAATCTTAGAACTACATTTCATCTCTTATTTCATATTTTTACATTATTCTCATTTCATCTTTTGAAGCTAGAATGCATGCTTTTCCATCTTTTTAGCTTGTTTTAATCTTAAATCCTTCATGCTAGAATAGTATTGGTCACTGATTTATAGCATATTCTGAGGGCTAAATATGTTATTCATTACACTCTTTCTAGTTAGAAGGCAATAGGTCGGTTTTAGTGGGTTTTACATGCTTTTCTAACCCTTTTGGACTAATATAATGACCTATTGAGTGTTTGTGTTGATTCTGATAGGTACCCATTTACACACGCACAATCGTAACTAAATCAGAGCATTAGGAACGGAATCGTCCAAATAGGGAAACATTCTAATAGTAGTGTCAACAATAATTCTCATAAATAATGGTGTAATCACAAATAAGGAGTTGATTCAGAAAGAAGTTATAGGTACAGGCCTTAAGAATATTTGATTTTACTTTAATTCCAAAGCATTATTGCTATGTTGCCTCGGCCTCTTCTGGATCAAAAAAAAAAGCATTATTGCAATGTCCCCTATTGGAACTTTATTTTGCCCTAGAATTCCCATATAAGGTATGAAGTATATTTTATTATTTAAAAAGGTAAATTACCTACTTTAAATCTTGGTTTAGAGCCTCCAACTAGGTTAGTCAGAAGATGAAAAAACATATAACCAACAATGTTATAAAGAGAATTCTAATCATCATTAAAATGATGTGTGGATTCAATAATACTTTCCCTAACAACCTATCCACGTGAGTCCATTGGAAACATATATAAGGTGCCTAAAGCTGGAAACGTCTAAACAGAAAACTAAAACGTAGTTCTTACCAAGGGGACACTTAGTTTTTTTTTCCATTGTTCTCTTTAGAAATCTACGTTTTAGTTGGCTGTTTAGCCATTTCCCCTAAAGCTTATTCCTTTCCATCCAACCCAAGAGTATGGAATGAAACCTATTTCATTCTATCCCCCAAAATGAGATAGTTCGTTGATTAACGTATTAAAGAATCTTACATATAGAATCTATTATACATAGATATCATAATGGCAAGAATAGCAACATATAAATATATATCAGTAACAGTATGTTAACTGTTTATCATTCCTACATCCTAACAAGCGGAAGACAAGATTACAAGTCGGCAAGATCAAAATTCCATGCATTATACATCATACCAAATACTTGAACAGTATATCAGTCTGCTGTCTGGTTTTATCAATTGTGAAACTGAAAGTCTATTGCTTGCTTGAATGTCTTCTTTCTCTTCTTTGATGCCTTCTCAATGAATAGACCTGCCCTATTTATAATTTCAAATGCAGGGAACACGTCTATTATTTTCCCGAGAGTTATACCCCTTCAACATCGCTGCCTGTCTAAAGAGTCACAACTCTTTCTTTTTAATCACTGGCCTAAAATAACTTAATGCCAACTCACTCTTGATTAATCTTCATTTGTCTGTTTTGGCAATTGTTATTAATGTTATCCATTTAAATCTTGATCAATTCGCCTACCTGAGTTGCTGCTATTTTATTAATTAAATAGCCTAAATTTGATCGGAAAAAGGGTACAGTCTGATTCTTAAATAAGGCTTCAATCTCCTACTTTGTGAAAAATTCCAGTTTACTAATACTAGTTCTGAATACAAGAATGCAAGATTACTGGAATACAACTGAACACATTCTTCACTTCCATGCATAATCCCTTTTCAATTTCTTTTCAATTTCATTAAATTCACGCTTGAATTATTCAATTGTCCATTAATGTATCATCTTAAAATTCATACATATGTTCCCTTCCAGCAATCAGATAATAACAGAAATATTTGTGGGTTCAGTGTAATAAAGAAAATATGTATGCACCTTATTCGCTGTGTATGTTACAAAGCCCGTGCTGCTACCTCCTGTGTAAGCCACGGCTGCAAGTAGACAATGATACTACCCGAAATGTTTGATGTGTGAAACATAACTGGTTCCACGCGTTCAATGACTCCCTTCCACTTTCGATTCCTCTGCGGCAACATCAGTATTGGAAGATCCACGCATCCAATGGCTTCCTCCACGTACCAAGTCCAGATGTTACTATCGGGTCCCAGACTCGACCGTATTCATTCCTCAGCCCACGTGATGATAATAGCGTTCGGGTTCAATAATTCCTTTCAAATTTAGATATAGTCCCAAACGGATCTCAGCAACCCGCGTCAAAGCTTCTGCCGCCACCACCTTTCGAAGTTTATAGTGATCTGTGGAGCCCGCACTCCCTTACTCCTGACCGCTGGTGCCAAATGTAGGAACCGACGCCACTTCCCTGAGAATTCCACGTGTTTATTCACCCTCTGTCATGCATTTCCATGCAAGGAAGCTACTTCCCTTCTCCGTCCAAATTGATTTCCACTAGGCCAGGAACAATGTCTGACGAAAGGAAATGTTTGTCGACTTTTCCAAAAAAACTATCACCAATATATTTTTAAGCCTGCTTTACCATCCTCTCGGCTGCCCATTTAAGAATTGAAATTCCCGTAGAATTTAACTAACCACCTTTTATAACAAAAATCGCATATATTAACACTTAATGTTAATATTGCTTTATTAATGAATTTTAATTAATTAATATTAAACTCACTGTTAATTAATATTAAATAATTAAATCATTTAATTTATTCTGAATTTATTCCGTATTTAATTAGGGGACATTACACTTTGACAGGAGCATGAGAGTCCACCCTTCCAAAGATTGCTTGTCCTCAAGCAATGATCATGGAGAGAGTGTACAAGACAAGCTTCAATCAGAAAACTCTTGGTCTTTGCAACTTCCATCTTTGCATTTTATAAAAATCTATCACACCATTACTTCCACTGTGCTACTCTGATATTTTATAGAAATATATCACACCATTACTTCTGCTGTCCTACTCTGATATTATTTTAAATTGCAAATTTGATCAAGGATATGCTTTTTTCCATAATTAACAACATAACCAAGGCTTTGGAAATTTGCAAAGTTTGTAATTCTAAGACAAGTTTTCTCTCATCCCTAATAAGGCACTAAGTAAAGGAAAATTAATCCAAAAATCAATCTCTCTTTGGGCATCACTCGCTTTTGAAAAGGACCGATTTGGTTGACCCAATATTTGCACAATAACATGGATATCTGTGTTACAGTAAGCATGAGCTTGACACATATTAAGATGAGGATTAGAAGCATGGCACGCATCTATGGCCTTAAATGTTCTTTGCTAGAAAGGTTTAGAGATGGTTTTTACTACTGCATTTTATTTGGCTTACAAGCATATAAGCTTTGTGGATTCTTCACAAGATCTAAACGATTGAGTCCAGAAGTCTGCATGTGTCTTCTTGACAGGTTCCAAAAGCCAAGAATTATCCAGAGTTTGTGTTTGTTGCAACCCTTCATCATTTATGCTTCAAAAACATGGTGTTTCCTACATTTGAGCATTTGAACTTTGTTGATTGGATCGTTGACAATGGCGATAATCACGACTACTTTATAAGTATGATGTCTTTGTATAAATGAAGTCATTAATTTTATGTTTAATCAATACATACCTTTAGCAAAATCCCCAACTTTTACTTTAGAAAGAGTTGTAGGGATTGAATTATTGTGGGATTCTTCATGTTTATATACTTTCATGATATAGTAATGTTTGGTACCCATGATTGGAGAGTGTATCTGGCTTCTCTAGTGTTTAGCTATGATGGGATCTTTGGATTCCATGTCGATATCTAGGATATGATTGGATTACCATATGACTTGACTGAGATGTCTTGCTACGAAGAAGCGGTCCAGATTCCATTGGAGCCTTGTGTTACCAGAGTTTGGTAATGCCCAACATTTTCCCTATAGTTGATACATGTATTCAATGTATGATGACCTATATAATCAGAAAATTTTCTCTGTGCATCTTGATCTGGGACATCGTCAACTGAGTTAGCAACATGGTCTCCAAGTCAATTTATTAGATAAGCTTGGTACCATCAAGTAAGGTGGATATACTAGTCACCATCACTATAGTGAGTTTAGTTGTCTATTCATACACCTACATAGATGAAATCTGTCAATAATATTGGAGGTTAGAAGGTCTGGAGCAATTAATTATTGCAAGATATAATCTATTGAAGGCTATTTCATAAAGTAACATGTATTTATGTGTATTGAAATCTGCGATGCCCCTACAAATTGATAGGTTATGTTTCTTCATAGCGATGTTTCATGACTAATGCTACTTAATTAGGTACATCATAAATGATACCCTTAATTAATCTCATCTATACTAATAATAAAAGTAGTTAGCTTGAATTTTATAACCATCTAGATTCTCAAACATTAGTAATATGGCTTATTTTGTTTTTTTAAACTTGCATTTACGTTGGAGTCCAGGCAATAGTTGTCTCTATGGGTTAAACTTAAATGATAAGATCCTCCATGTAAACCTTTAATGTAATAATGAGTTTCATAATGTACATGATGGAAAAGCCTTCAGAAATTTAAGAATTCCCAGAGAATAGAGTTTGTGTCTTGTTCTGAAGAATAAAATTTTGAAATGGCATGTAGTACAGGAAAGTTGGCACAAAAGGTTTCATCTTCCAAGATTTCTTAGTTCCTTTTTTTTAAATGTTCAACTCTGTTCTATATATGAACATTTTAAGCATATTCTGAAGCCAAAAGTACTAGGACATTGATTTATCCTCACATCGAATGGACTCATGCTTGGGGATACTTTGATGAGGTGTGTTATGGCTCACTTATCATCTCTATTTGGTGTTGGAGGTGCCATTCATATGAATTTTGAATAGTTTATGAGATTAGGGTTGTTCTGATACACCATAAATTTTCCAAAGTATCTGATGTTATCAGTTTCTGGAATGAATAAAGTATACCACCGTTTTATCTTTATCCTGCATGATGGCAGGATCAGCGCTCTCATACCATTTGTAATGTCCCCTATTGGGACATAATTTTGCCATAGAATTCCCAAATAAGGTATGAATTATATTTAGGAATGTAAATTCCCAAATTTAAATTGTGATTTAAAGCCCACAACCAGGATAGTTAAAAGATGAAGAAACATATAACCAGCAATGTTATAAAGAGAATTCTAATCATCATTGTAATAATGTGCATGAGGGATTCAATAATACTTTCCCTAACAACCTATCCTCACTATGAGTCCCTTGGAAAAACATATAAGGCGCCTCGAGCTTATTCCTTTCCATCAAGTCCAAGAGTACGGAATGACACCTGCCATTCGGCCTCCTGGCCCCACCCAGGGTTGATGTACTTGAATGGAACATATGTACCACTTGCATCCCTTATTGTGTATTCCATTCTATCCTCCATAGCAAGATAGTTTGTTGATTAAAGGATTAAAGAAACTTACATATATAATCTATTATACATAGGAATCATAATGGCAAGAATAGCAACATGTAAATAAAAATATATATCAGTAACAATATGTTAACTGCTTCTCATTCCTACATGCTAACAAGTGGAAGACAAGATAACAAGTCAGCAAGATCAAAATTCCATGCATTATGCATCATACAAAATACTTGAACACTATATAAGACTGCTGTCTAGTTTTATCAATTGTGAAACTGAAAGCCTATTGCTTGACGGAATGCCTTCTTTCTCTTCTTTGATGCTTTCTCAATGAATAGGCATGCCCCGTTTATAATTTCAAATGGGGAAGACATACCTATTATTTTCGCGAGTTATACCCCTTTAACATTGCTGCCTTTCTGAAGATTCACAACCCTTTCTTTTAACTGCTGACCTAAAATAACTTAATGCCAACGAATTCTTGATCAATCTTTATTTGTTTGTTTGGTAATTACTAATTGTTATTAATGTTATCCATTTAAACCTTGATCGAATAGCTTAACTGAGTTGCTGCTATTTTATTAACTAAATAGCCTAAGTTTCACTGGAAAAAGGCTGTGATCTGATTCTTAAATAAGGCTTTGATCTCCTACTTCGGTGGGGACATGACATTTATCTTCATCTATCCAATACCATAACGGATGTAGGCTAATTTTAACTGTGTTCTGATTCAGCAATAATCTCAAATGTGGAGATGCTTCAAAAAGAGGTGCCTTAAGAATATTTCAAACTTCATTTCAAATAACTTACATGCATCTATCCAATACATAAAGAGAGTAGGCTCATTATAACTGTATTCTAATGCACAATTTCAAAAAGGGAGTTAGTTCAAAACAAGGTTATAGGTAAATGCCTTAAGAATATTTCATTTCACCTTCATTCCAAAGAATTACAATCATCTATTCATGCATATGGGAAGTAGGTTTATTTTAACTGAGTTTTAATTCAGAAATCTATTCTTGCATTTCATGATGAGCAAAAGAGATCAATTTCATCCAAAAGAGTTGTGTGGCGTCTGGAGAAGCCTCAGATTTTTTACCAGTGTAACCCAGGGACACGCCCCCCCCCCCCCNGAGAAGCCTCAGATTTTTTACCAGTGTAACCCAGGGACACGCCCCCCCCCCCCAAACGCCCCCACACCCGGGTCAGGGACATCCCTGGGATGCGGACTTGGCGTTCCCAAGACCCACAACACCGCTCACCCGCCACCAAAGCTGCCGGAACGCGGGGACATTTGGACATGATTTTGTACTTGTTTTGATTATTGATATCATGCTACTCATTGTCATTATCTTTATGATATTTTTGATGGAACTAATATAAATCAGAATGTTCTATTTGCTAATAATTTGAATTTCTAATAGTAATTGGTAGTTCGTAGTTCGATATTCTATATTTCATTTTACTATTGGGTATGTTACTGTGTTGAATGATCAATAGTTCAGGTTCATGTTGCGATTTCACTATGTTCAAGTATTTGGTATTATTAGTTCTTATACTGTTATACATCATTTCATAACTAGCATTTCAAGTACTATATGTATAGTATACAGCACCCCCCCGCTCCCCGCCCCCCACCGCGGTCCCGAAATTGAAGCCCTTTGTCCCCCCGTCCCGGAAATCATTTTTCTCAACACATATTTTGCTAAAAGCGATACTTCCGAGGAAGGTCCCACTTATGCTCTATGCAAAAAAAAAAAAAACTACAAAAGTGTAGGTCAAATATGCAGCAGGATCAAGGTCAAATCATTGTATCAGAGAAAGACCAAGAGTTAGGAGTTTGTGTACATAACACAAGACATGCTAAGAAATATTAGAAGGCAATAAACTACAAAACCAAAATATCCCACATATTACATATCATGACATAAATAATCAGTATGAAATGTTTGGTCAAGTTTTTCAAATAGTATTCGGTTATTTGTGCTCAAGATAACTTCTTCAAATTTCCCCTTTACTCTAAAGAAGAAACAATTTTGTTTGCAGGGGTTCCCTAAATATACACTATGATACAGCTACTACCTTAGCATCTACCAATGAGAATTAAGTCAAAACCCAGACTGAGAACTTAGGAGCTGATTGAGAAAATTAAACTTGAGCTTCAGTAGAAAATTATTTATTATTTCATGAATGCAACCAAGTAATGAATTCTAGCAAAATATAAATATCCTTACATTCAAACACAAACTCAACATTTTGCACGATGAAAGAATATTTAATAGCTTGTATGGAAGTTACCTGTAACTGAGACTGAACTTGCTCCAACTTAGACTCCTGCAAAATATTGTTTTAATTAAATTTCTATATGTATAGCTGCCTTGCCCCTGTATTTATCTAACAAGGATAAGACCTAAGTTCAATATAGTATACCATCAATATTTTACCTCTTCCTGAAGAGCCTCTCTTAGCTGAGAGACAAGAGCTGCCCTTGTCATTTCACTTGTTGATAGCTGTTGAATGCATTTCCTTAAAACATTATCTTGTTCCCGCAATTCCTCTAGTACATTTGATTCATGCATATCTCCTGTGCAAAGCCATGTATTAATAACATATGAACTTTTTAATTTTTTAAAAAGGCTCATCTTAGGAAAGGAATCAAAATAGCCTACCCGTAAAGCACAATTCAAGTCAAGGCCTTAAAAACAGAAAAAAAAATCATTATTCTTGGCCAAATCATATCATGCCAATCATTGCATAAACACAATTACCAACAACAAAATAGAAGGTATATCTATCAGAGAGGTTAATCAGCCAAAAATCACAAAATATGCTTCCAAAGAGAAAGTCGGGAAGCTTCCAGCTCTTTCAAACAATGGTGACTCATAAGTTGAAAATTTCAAGAAAACATTTTTGGATAGCCTAGTTTATTTTGCCAGCTTCTTCCCATGTCTCAGACAATTTTTGAGCATGCTAATTTCCACGCACATCTCAAACCACAAGTTAGTCTGAGACACAGATGGATCCTTAACATTTATAGGATCAAAGGCAATGCATGATAAATCTAATTAATATCAACCACACCCTCGTACAATGCATAACTTACAGAGGACAAGCGTAAACGAAAACTTTAAACAAATATTAAAATCATCATACACAGAATACTAACATCCCGTATTGTGTCCTCATTGTATATCACAGAATATGAGATAACAAAATCTTGGAATGCAATGAACTGATCAGTGACACCAATAAAGAAAAAAGTGTCCATTTGAATACCCCCACTTTCTCCCAGTATTATTTCATTTTTTATTAAACTGTACATAGATGTCATCAGAAATAAAACAGAAGTCATAAAGACTCCAGTTCATCCTACCACTTGATCCAGCTAATCGTTTAAACTTTAAATAATCGATCTGCCACATTTTGACACAACCTCTTATTGGGGATGGATACAAGGTATAACTCCAACTTCTGCTGCACCTTAAGAAAGGCAAGGTCTGCTGCCCCATTTTGAAATGCCCAGAAATGATGATGTAGTGCCAAGGGAAAGAAACAGTTTTAAATTTGTCTCCATTTCCAGTTCACTGTAATGAATTTTCCAAGCAAAGAGCATTAAAAATAAAACAGCGATATGCCAAGGAAGATATGCCATTGTGCTTGACAGTCCCCAACAAAAGTATCGAGCCCAATCCTTCACACAGATTTTTTCTTCCTGATCACTCCAAAATGAAATGAAAGTGTAAAAAATATGTCCAGCTCATGTATCTGTCAGCCCTATTTAAATGAAACATTATTAATTGTGTTCAGTTTGGAGCTTCTTCCTCTAACAATAACTCTGACTTCAGTTTATAGATATATATCGAATTATAAATATTGTCAAATGTAAATAAAATCAATGAAATCCATGACATCAAATGTTCCCAAACATGTGTAAACAAAAACAAGTCTATGGCTCAGCCTCAGCCTCAGCCTCAAAGTAGTCTATCTGCCTCCTAGAAAGGCGTCTAAGATAGGTCCTAGTTGACTGAGCAGCCATAGTCTCTGTCTGTGAGGTGCCACTCTAATCATCATCAACTGTGTGTGATCGTTCTCTATCCTCCTCCTCCTCTGCTACAGCCTCAGCCTCAACCTCAGCCTCTCTGTCTGCCCGATCAACCCACTCAAGGTCCTCATCAGTGAAGACAGGATCGGTAGACTCAGTGAGCCACTCAGACTCTGGATCATTCTCCTCTAGCATGATCGGAGAGGTGTCACTGTCCAAAATTTGTCTAGTTCTAAGCCGAAGGTTGTAATGAACAAAGAGTAGGCCCTTCAACCTCCCGACAAACAATCTATTACGCCTCTTTGAGTGGATGAGCTCGATCATACTCCAGTTACACTCACATACTGAAGCGCTGCATGTCTGGCACAATATACAGGTGGCAATTTTTTGAAGGTGTGGGGTTGTAGGCCCAAAACGTTGCCACCATCAATTTAAAATAAGCAAAAGAAAAAAACTTCAGTCTGATTTCCAACTTTAAGACTAGATTATAAAATCAAAGTGCATAAACTTAAGAATCTTAACATAAATTTCTACCTGGCTACAATTCTCTCCGAGCGTCTTTGCACATTTTTCTTCTGAAAAATCACCCCTGTTGCATTATCAAATGTGTCAATCTCGTGCAGTGTAGTTGTGGTACATCTTTTGTACCGGTGTATATAGGCCACTAAGAACCTCCTTATCCGCCTTGAAATCTTTGAGGAAATGCAATGTTGGGTTGAGGTAATAAGTTGTTGCATGGATGGGCCTGTGAAGTTGGTTATGCCATCTTCTATCAATTATCTCCCAAATGGGATCATACATATCCTCAATTCCTCCATATAAAAATCTAATGGCCTCCTTGGCCTAATCCATGCCCTCATATATGTAGCCCATAGAGGGCTTCTCCCCATCAACAACTCGCAGGAGAACTACCAGGGGCTCAGTGACCTGCAAACATTGTTAAACAAAAACTGTTACATCACAAGTGTGCATGAAAATAAGCCAAATTGCAAAGTTGCAAAGAAAAAAAATATGCACATAAATATAGAAAAAAAGTAAATTACTAAATACTAAATATTAAATTGTGATAAATTTACCTACACAATTTATGGACAAGGGGTCCAAAAACCTAACTCATCAAAAATGCAATCTCCCACATCCATCTGTGCAGTGGTCGAAGCATAAGATGAGGAAGTCTACTCCTCACCAACAAACATGTTACTCAAAGCAGCCTCTGATTTCATCAAGGAATTTAGTGTGATAAAATTTGAGGCGAATCTCGTGATACCAGGACGAGCCAAGTCCTTTTGCCCTATGTATTGCCTCATAATGCTAAGGACCAATGCATGATTGTAGATAAATTTGCAGATGTTTTTGGCCCTATCAACGCATCCTTTCACCCATTGAAGCTTACCAATATCCTCCAACATGAGGTCAAGGCAATGGGTCACACATGGAGACCAAAAAAAATTTGGGTGCCTCTCCATCAAAAGTTTACCTGCAACTATTTAAAATTAATCAGATATGATAAGAAAATTTTAAATGAATTTTCAAGTGCCTCTCCATCAAAACTTAAAAGTTTACCTTAAGCAACATAACTTGATGCAATATCTGTCACCACCTGCACCACATTTTCTTCCCCCATCTCACATATGACTTCCTCAGTAGCCTCACATAAGTATGTGGCATTTTTCACATGTGAGGAAGTATCAATGGACTTAAAAAACATGGTGGATCTTGAAAATAAAGCAAAATAATTATCGATGATCATTGATCAATCAATAAATCAAAATTTAAATTATTCAATGCATTTAGGGAAGTAGAATGATCAATCACCTCCGTAGGAAAAAAGGAAAATTTAGGAGTGTCATATTCCTCTTATCCGTCCAACCATTTGTCATGATGGTGCAACCCTTTATGTTCCAAGACTCTCAGTGGCCCTCTAGCTCAACTTTCATATCCTCAACCATTTCTAACAAGAAGGGGCCACTTAACTCAACATCAGTAGGAACTTCAAACCCCGCCCCGCAAATGGTTACGACATCTATAATGCATTGCCAGTAAGGAAACCTGTCACAAATAGATTAAATAAGTATGTGTGAGAAAATTATAACAATTCATTGCAATTAGTCATTAGACAAAACAAAGTTCAACTTCAAAGTATAGATTTTAAAATTTAATTTTAAACTTAAAGCAATCAAATAAAAAAGAATTTCTCGGCTACAATAAATGGAACGTTGCAAAAGTAGCAAAACTTGCAAATTTGTTTTCTTGTAGCTTCATGGACCTCCTTGTTCCAACCCATGCTCTCAAGCGAGGGTTGTGCACCAGGAGTAGTGTGTGGCAAAAAATAATTGTCCAACCTGGATTTCCAGACTCTATGACCAAAGGTAATAGTGCCACTGGGAGGAGCAGAAGAAGAAGCACTCGCACTAGTAGAAGCACTACGACGAAAGGGAGGCATGGAAGAACCCTCTTCAACACAACCTACGGATGTGGATGTGGATGTGGATGTCGGTGCAGATGAATGTGAACAAATAACATTTAACTCTTCCAATTGCCTCTTCTTAGTTTCATTTTCTTGTTCAAATGTTTCTAACTGGAAATAACTGAAACGAACTGCCTCGACAGTTGCTTCTTTACATGGCTCAGTATCATGGCCACGTATGTCGGCAATATGGTATTTAAATCTATTTATGCCACCATGATTAATTTCCTTGCCAAACTTGCATTTTGTTTGATTTCGTGTTCTACCATGAAACTCTTCAGTATATTTCCAAGCCTCATCCTTTTTACCCATTGGAAAAAATTAATGTTTTGAAAACGTGAAGGATGCTGCAACAAGACAATTTTACAAACAAATTATCATTTGTGCATTGTATTTTATAAAGTTATAAACTAATAGAAAAAATCAGCAAATCTACATTTGTGCATTGTGTTTTTTTCTTGAAAGTTTTCAAATTTCAAAGGAAGAATTTAGAAAAATCAGCAAACCCTACATTTTTTTTAGAAAAAATTGTAAATACATGTTTACATTTTTTTCTAAACAAAATCTAGGATTTGCTATTGTTCTACTTCTCTCATTGAAGTATGCAATTTATATTTGAATAGAAAACATTCATGATTTGGAAATACTTGAAAAAAAAATAACAAATTGAAAATGCATAACATACAAAAAAAACCAACAAAATCTATAAAATTTAACACTTACCTCTCTAAAATGAGTTGAGAAGTCTTTGTAATAGCTGCTATGGACTCCTTGATGCTCTCAATGCAAGTATAGTGCTGCCCCAATGTGATTTATGGAAGCTTTTTAGCTCTTCTTCCCTGCAGGTTGCAAACCTATGGCCTCTTATTTTTCTTCCTCTCTCTCTTTTTTCCTTTCTTCTACTCATAACAATGAAACAAGACACATTTTAGGGTTGGAGGCAAGAGATAAGATTAAAAAAAAATTGGAAAAGAAACTTCGTATTTTTTTTTTTATTGACTTGTCGGTTGTCGTCGGCCAAGTCACGACCCTCGGACTTGGCGAGTTAGCCCCTGACTCGGCGAGTCATACAAACCAAAGGGTCTTGCCCGCCGAGTCACGAGTCAGGGCCATTTTGACTCGTCGGGCATGGCTCGACCCTCTGACCTGTGTGACTCGCCTAACTCGTGGCGGAATTGTGGTAATGACCACATCATATAGTTTTATAGAGGATTCCTTCAACACATACAAAGTATCCTGCATCTTACATACCAATTGTTCCTTAACTAGTTGCACAAAGACCTCAGGCTGCTCCAGAGTCCATATGGATAGCTTCTTCTAGCAAATTATTTCTAAGTGTTGCTTTATATTCCAGATGATACACATGCAGCTCCAAAGCTTCTGCAGCGACTAACAACGCTCCTTGTTAAGGTCATTTATTATTAACCACCACTAAATAAGTGGCATGTTTATCTACAGCTCCCACTCAAGTATTCTTTAGCAACTAAGCCTACTTTGTATTGATTATGCTCATAGCTTATCTCATATCTATTCACACTCAACTGTGTTTCATTAAGGATAAAAATAAAGTACCAAAGTTAAATCTCCATGAGGGAACTCTATGCATCATCCGTTATTCGCTCCCAATGCACTAGCATTTCACTTTCACCTCCTGCTTCATCTATTTCGTGCTCCTACTACTATTTTGTGCTCCAAAATATTTGAAGAAATACATTGACCCAAATGCCTTGTATGTAGAATTTTGAATTCTTGGTAGTTTGCTAAGTGATGTTATCTCTTATATTTGACCACCTTCCTGTTCATCATGTTGTAAGTTCTTTCTTGCACTGATTTTCAGGGCCACTTCATCTCCAACTTGTCTTTTATTCAAAATCTTAAATATTTTGAATCTACTTGCATAGACTTGATCCCACATTGACTTCTATATGGAAGAGTTCACATAGAAATTAATATCCCACTTACTCTAATATCATTCTTAATATGATCATATTATTTGTAAGCTATTGAATATGAAGATTAACCAATTAAAACTGATTCACGTGTGGCATACATGTGAATTAAGTGTAACCAAAGTTTCTTGGAAGGCCAACAATGAGTTCACATCCATGCCAAGCTTCATAGGAATATTTTACAATGCCTTAGTAACCCCTTGTAACATATGGTGTAATTGAATATGCCTCCACCCAATAGTGGTCGACAATGGACTGCTTCACCTCAAGCTCCTTGCACTTAACATAAATCTCTTCTATCATTTGATATCACAGTTTGTTGTTGAGAATATGAAGCAGTATATTCTACATTTGTCCCTACACTAGTAAAGATGGTGCAGTATCATTTGAAGGTATATTCACCTACTATTACATTTCAACCTTCCAAAGACTTCCATATCTGCTTATAAACATATGCTTTGAACATTTTAAACATATTAAAAGCGACTGATTTATATTTTATAATATAAAATAGCTTTTTGTCTAGTAACCACCAGCAAAGATAATCATATACATTATTACATACCATTTCCAGCAATTACATTCCTCTTTTTGCCCTCTTCATTATAAAAGGATGTCTATATTGTAAATACTTTGTTCACACATGCCTAGCTTAACTAGCAGATGCATATTAAAGTCCCTCACAGGCTAATCCCTCAATAACAATTCAATTGATTGTGCACTAACATGTCCAAACCTAAGATGCAAAATAATTGTTTTGGCTACTCTATCATCAATAGCGCCCTATGCCACTTCCAGAATTCTAAAAATCACTTGAAGAACTTACACCCTGAACATCAGCATTATTAGTTCTGCAAGGTCAATCTCCTCTTCTAATCTATTATTATTTTTTTACCATCTTCCCAGTTTTAGGTACTCCTTATGTGCCCCCTCGTCACCTTCTTCAAGGGAAAACGGAGCTCAATCCTTTTGTCAAAGAGGTCATTAACCGTCAATACATCCAAGTTATTTAAACCTCCCTCTCAACCCCAAATTAAGGTTTCCATGCTAAGCATTTCTTATGAGTTGATAGGACTTGTTCAGCCAAGACATTTACAGCATCATTAAATCCCACAAAAAGTGGGCACCAAGATGGAGATGGGATCGGCCACTATAACAAGAATAAAATTATTTGTTTAAAGCATTTTGACTTCTAATCTAGGCATCAAAGTCTATTGATGTAGTTGGCCTGAATTGATTGGAACAGTTTTACATAAAGTGCCTTTGACATCAATGACAACTTCCAACACTTGCTATGGCATATAGAAGGTCTTGTGTTTCAAAGATAGACATTCTTTAATTGATGTTGATAGTGTCTATGCCAAACTAGAATTACTCTTTTACTGAGCACATTCATATATTATATCATCCAAACTGCATGGTTTCATGCCCATGTTAGTGCCATTAATCTAATCTTGATAAGATCTAAAAGTCACTACCATTCATCATTTACCTCGTACGAATGGGTTACATAAGAACATAAATGAACAAAAATTAACTGAGAAAATATAACAGCTATCTCTTTATTTATTAACGCTCTTCATATAATAATTGAGATCAGTAGTTCTTCTAACCAGTGTTCCCTGACTCGCCACGAGTCATGTGAGTCACCCGGGTCAGCAAGTAGAGCCATGCTCGGCGGGTCAGAATGGCCCTGACCAGTGACTCGGCGAGTCAGACCCTTTAACTCGTATGACTCGTTGTATCCAAGGGTCGTGACTCGGTCGGCGGCAGCCTCTTAAGACAACAAAAAAATTACAAAGTTTTTTACAATATTGTTTTCACTCATCTCTTGCCTCCAACCCTAAAATGTGTCTTGTTTCATTGTTAAGAGAAGAAGAAGATAAAAGTGAGAGAGGAAGAAAAATAAGAGGCCATAGGTTTGCAACCTGCAAGGAAGAAGAGCTAAAAAGCTTCCATAAATCACATTGGGGCAGCACTATACTTGCATTGAGAGCATCAAGGAGTCCATAGCAGCTATTACAAAGACTTCTCAACTCATTTGAGAGAGGTAACTGTTAAATTTTATAGATGCTGGTTTTTTTTTTGTATGTTTATGGATTTTTCCATTTGTTAAATTTTTTAAGTTTACCTTTCCAAATCTTGATTGTTTTCTATTCAAATATAAATTGTATACTTCAATTACACACTTTTCTTAAAAATGTAGGGTTTGCTGATTTTTCTAAATACTTCCTTTGAAAATTGAAAATTTTCAAGAAAGAAACACAATTCACAAATGTAGAAATTGTTGATTTTTTCTATTAGTTTATAACTTCATAAAATACAATGCACAAATGGTAATTTGTTTGTAAAATTGTCTTATTGCAACAGCCTTCACGTTTTGAAAACATTAATTTTTCCCAATGGGTAAAAAGGATGAGGCTTGAAAATATACTGAAGAGTTTCCTGGTAGAAGAAGAAATCAAACAAAATGCAAGTTTTGTAAAGAAATTAATCATGATACCATAAATAAATTTCTAGGATGCCGGTTCGGGTTCGAATTCGGGTTCGAGTTCGAAGAACCGGTTCGCCGGTTCGACAAAATTTTGAAAAAGGGGTTTTTGGGTTCGGGTTCGTTTTTTCAAAAATATGTAATTTTATAT
>MU225139.1:1914337-1988955 GCA_018584345.1 Thuja plicata | reverse complement strand
TAATGGATTAATAATTTATTGATATTCTTCTTCTTCTTCATCATCATCTTCTATATGGAGCCTAATAAGACTCGAAGGTTAATTTTTCCCCTTTTATTGGCGCAGTTTCCATCCCAAATTATTAAATTCGTCACAAGTTATTTTTCACCGGGCGAAATTCGTCACAAATACGCCATAAAAAACCGTTAGAAGTCAAACCGCAGGTCAAATTCGCACCAAATTCGTGTTTTTTGGCAAAATTCGCCAGGGTTCGAACCAGCTTAACCTGGGTTCGAATTTGGCATTTGAAAATTCGAACCCTGCCTAGGAAATTCGAACCCACAGGCGAACCGGACCCGAATTTCGAACTGGTTCGAATTTCCCAGGGTCCGGAGGGGCCAGGGGTCGAACCCGGTATCTTAGATAAATTTACATACCACATTGTCAACATAGGTAGCCATGAAACTGAGCCATGTAAATTAGCAACTGCTGAGGCAGTTCGTTTCTCTTATGTCCAACTAGAAAGATTTGAAAAAAAAAAAAGGAAAATAAGAAGAGGATATTGGAAAAGTTAAATGCTACTAGTTCCCATTCATCCGCACCAGCACACGCATCCGCATCTGTAGGTTCTGTTGGAGAGGGTGCTTACATCCCTCCCTTTCGCCCTAGTGCTTCTTCTATTGCTAGTCCTTGTACTTCTACTCCTCATAGTGGCACTATTACCTTTGGTCTTAGAGTCTGAAAATCTAGGTTGGACAATTATTTTGTCCCACGCACTACTCCTAGTGCACATCCCTAACTTCAAAGCATGGGTTGGAACAAGGAGATCCATGATGTTGCAAGGAAACAAATTTGCACGTTTTGGTACTTTTGCAACATTCCATTTATTGCATCCAGATAATTCTTTTATATTTGATTGTTTTAAGTTTAAAATTAAATTTTAAAATTTATTATTTGAAGTTAAACTTTGCTTTATCTAATGATTAATTGCAATGAATTGTTATAATTTTCTCGCACATATTTAATCTATTTGTGACAAGTCTCCTTACAGGCAAGGCATGACAGATGTCGTAATCATTTGTGGGGCGGAGTTTAAAACCCTACTGATGTTGAGTTAAGTGGCCCCCTCATATTAGAAATGGTCGAGGATAAGAAAGTTGAGCTAGAGGACCACCAAGAGTCTTGGAACAAAAAGGGTTGCACTATCATGACAGATGGTTGGACGGATAGGAGGAATAAGACACTCCTAAATTTAAATTTTGATTTATAGATTGATCAATGATCATTGATAATTATTTTGCTTTAATTTCAAGATCCGCCATGTTTTTGAATTGCATTGATACTTCCTCACATGTGAAAAATGCCACATACTTATGTGAGGCTATTGAGGAAGTCATATATGAGGTGGGGGAAGAAAATGTGGTGCAGATGGTTACGGATAATGCAACAAGTTATGCTGTTGAAGGTAAACTTTAAAGTTTTGATGGAGAGGTACCCGAAAATTTATTTAAATTTTTCTTATCACATCTAATTAATTTAAAATTGTTGAAGATAAAATTTTGATGGAGAGGCGCTCGAAAACATTTTGGTCTCCCTATGCGACCCATTGCCTTGACATCATGGGGAGGATATTGGTATGCTTCAATGGGTGAAAGAATGTGTTGATAGGGCCAAAAACATCTACAAATTTATCTACAATCATGCATTGGTCCTTAGCATTATGAGGCAATACACGGGGCAAAAGGAATTGGCTAGTCTTGGTATCACGAGATTCGCCTCAAATTTTATCACACTAAATTCCTTGACAAAATCAAAGGCCGTTTTGAGGCGCATGTTTGTTGGTGAGGAGTGGACTTCCTCGTCCTATGCTGCGACTACTATAGGGATGGATGTGGCAGATTGCATTTTTGATGAGGCAGATTTTTGGACCCCTTGTGCAGAAATCGTGCAAGTAAATTTATTACAATTTAATATTTAGTATTTAGTAATTTACTTTTTTATAATTTTATGTGCATATTTTTTTTGTTTGCAACTTTGCAATTTGGCTTATTTTCATGCACACTTGTGACTTGAAAGTTTTTGTTTAACAATATTTGAAGGTCACTAAGTCCCTAGTAGTTCTCCTGCGAGTTGTTGATGGGGAGAAGCCCTCTATGGGTCACATTTATGAGGGCGTGGATAGGGCCAAGGAGGCCATTAGATCTATATATGGAGGAATTGAGGATAAGTATGGCCCCATTTGGGAGATAATTGATAGGAGATGACATTACCAGCTTCACAGGCCCCATTTCCTCAAAGATTTCAAGGCGGATGAGGAGGTTCGTAGTGGCCTATATACAGTGGTACAAAAGATGTCTACTGATACCACAGCTACACTGCAAGAGATGGACGCATTTGATAGTGCAATAGGAGTCATTTTCGGAAGCAAAATTTGCAAAGACATGTTGATGTGACTTTTGTTCCACTACAACATGCAGAATCAACTATCCAATGTTTCGAGATGAAACATCAACTACTCAATTCTCTATGGATATAAGGTCATCTCGCATGCTAAGCTTGCAAAGTAAGATCATAAAATGACTTCAAGGTTCCTTCTATTGTGGATACTCACTCAGTGAAATAATGTGATTTGTTGGTAATCACTTAGGGGGACTTACGTCATTCATTCAACGGATATCAACTCTTGCACCTCTAATGATTTATCTTCACAATGTGCAATGAAAATATAGCCTCTCAAACTTCCGTTTCAACAACTTAAACTTGCTAACTTTGTCTTGACTTCTACTCCTACTTCTAACTAGGAATGCAACGAATCATGGATAGACTTGGACTCTACCAAGTGGAATCTTGTCAGCGGCCTCAACTTCACCTAGTGCAAGCTTTTAAGGATCTCAAATGGTTTTCATATCAACACCTTCTCCTTAATCCAACTTGGAAGTACAAACTAAGGATTTGATGCCAATTGAACTTAAGTGCAATGACTAGCTTACCACACAAGGCTTCCTCACAATTAGCAAGGAGGCTAATGGCCTAGTGTACTTGAGTCAACCAAACAAACATCCACAGTTACTTTCATCCAACTAACTACTTCAACATGGAAATAAATCTACTCCAAGTAAGAGATTGAAGAAACCATGAAATACCCCAAACGTCACATACATTCACAATGAAAGAAGGAATAATTTTGGTAGTATTATATCAACAATTTGATCAAGTCTTCATTGGCTAGCCTATTCTACTCTATCTTCTCTCCTACTCTAATCTAATGCTCCTTAGCTTACCTCTGAATCTAACTCTTACAAATGAGAAGGCCTTGGCCTTTTATAGATGTCCAATTACAACGAAGGGCCAAGATTCATTTGAAATCAAGGGCCAAGATTAAATCCTATAAACCCTAATTAGGGTTGGCAATTTTTCAACCAATTACATCAGGGCACCAAATCATGGGCCAATAAGAAAATTACAATGATTTCTCAACCAATGAGAAAATAGGACACTTGGCGTGTTGTGATTGCTTGTGCTTGAAATCTGGAATTTTTTATTGGAGAAGACAACTAGGTGCCACCTCATCACCCTTATCCTGTAGGTATGATTGATCTTTGCGAAGAGAAAATATCTCTTGATACTCAACATTTCTAAGTTTGATTAACTCTTCCGAAACTATCAAATTCTTGAAGATGAATGGGATGACATGTTCCCAAATTGCTTCATCCTCTCAATTTCATCCATTCTTGTCCTTGGAAATTTTCTCATGGCATGATTTGGATTGGCATCCTTGAACTTGAAAATGCCTTCAAGTGATTGGACTTGTCCCTCTGATCTCGATCTTGAATCCCAACTCGATCTCAATTCGAATAGCCTTGATGTCTTGACCCTCAGGTACTTGGTGTGAACTTTCTTCCCACTTGTGATCTTTGAACTTGAAGTCTGAAATCCTCACCTGATCGTCATCATTCCTTTCATTGATCCTTGAATTACAATTTTTTGACATGAATATCCATCTCATTTGGATTCCTCGAGCATGAGCTTGAAGTCTTCACTTGTTGGCGTGATAATGGAGGACATTCATACCATCGTTGCTTTGATCTTCTAATTTGTTCCAAGATTTTCTCTCCAAGGAAAGTAGCTTCCCATGATTTTGTTGCCAAGAGTTCCAAGATTTGCTATTCAGCCCTCTCCTTCATCTTCCACCTTTCGCTTTGGTTGTCTTTCTTTTTCGCTTGTGAAGTCTTCAAGCTTGGAACTTGGAGCATCCTCTTGGAGTTTCGAACATCTCCCTTAGCCTGCAAAACATTAAGGAAACTTGTCTTAGTTACCCTTGTTCAAGATACCACACATCTGAGAATAGGAAATTAAGAAATAAACCCCCTTAGATGAAGCCAATGAAGTTGGATCAAAACTTTAAACATGATGTTATTTCCAGATTTCCACATATTTCCTCTACCATGAATTACTAGATTATAAGATTCAAAGATTCCAAACACCTAATCCACTAGCCATGATAATTATCATTTCAGATTAGAAAAAGATTGAATTCTGATTGTTTGAAAATTAAATAACCTTAAGGATTGAAAACTGAGATCCTAATGTGGAAAAGGATGGGATTAGATTGTGGGAATCAAAACATTTAAATATCCTATCACCACCTTTCCACTTCGTGCTTGCCTTTGAAAGGAAATCAGATTTGTTACAGACTTGTAGCTTTCTTTAAGCAAATTCTGAGATTTGAAATGAATGCCAGCTTGCTGCTCCTTCTTGAAGTTATGTCAATTTACTCTTCCACTTGAAATGCTTGGGAGATGGACAAAAGAACACCCCCTATGTCTGATTTGCTTCCTTCCTTAAATCTGCTACAAGCCCGAACTGCATTGCTGCTGGAAGAAATTCGCATGTGTTTGGCATGTGAAATGAATCGAACTTCCTCCCTTTATATATATTTTGCATCCCATTTCTCTAGGAGGCCGACTTGCACCATCATTGGATAATAAAATAAAACAAATTTCCTCCTTAAGGCCGACTTGCATTGTCATTTAATTTCTTGCTGCTTGCTGATTGGGACGACTTTTATTGCTTTAATTTGTCTTGCTAGGGGTGGCCGACTTGGATTGGGAATCAATAAAAGATCATGGCGGAATTGTCCCGAGGGAAAACATGCAGGTCTCCTTGGCAAGGACCGAAATTCATCAAGCCAACACCTAAACCTCCTTCGCCATGCCTAAGACCTCATTCCAAGGCTTTGTAGGGGAGCGGAAATCTGGGGTATATGACTGGTCGGAATCCAACTAGTCATGGGACAACTTGCAAACTAAGCATGGAATTCAAGTTACCAACTCCCAATGATCATCATTTGCTTAACACACCTCACGGCTTCCTTTAACACTTCATTCTTGAAACAGATAAGTAGTGATGAAAGCTTGGGAAGGGGAGAAGAGTGGAGATAAGACACATGGCGGAGTTGTCCTATCCGTGGGGCAATTCTGCCCCAAGGAAGATAAGACAACACCACCCAAAACAATCTTCCCTTCACCAAATGACTTCAACATCGCTCAAAACACCTTCTAACACCCCAAGGATGTCATCCCACATGGCCAAGACAGGACGTAATTTCATGGTCTATAGGACAAATCCCTGTCATGTAGGAGGTCAGAATCCGCCCTGGCATGGGACAAAGAAGATTTTATAGTTAGCCAATTTTTCAGTTCAGGGGTGGGAGAATTTATACAAATATAACATTTACGTATAAGTCTGATTTATACTTTAAGTTATATTGGTATAAATATCTTTCAGGATGTTTGAGATAAGTTCCAGCTTCATAGAAGTTAAGGTGCAGATTCTATATTTTGGGGCTTTTTTAAATATTTCAGGACTTAGCCAAATAGCAGGGTTTAGCGCGCCTTCATCAGGGTCACCTCCCACAATCTATCTCCGCTTTCTAAGGTCAAATTGAACCTGGAACAAGGATTTTCTAAAGGTTTAAACTTGTTTCATTGCAAATCCTTTGGTTTCAATTCCATATTCTTGAAAATTTTAGCACAACTCTCGCCCATGTTCCAGACAGACTTGACTTCCTAGCAGGCCAAAATTGCCAAAACCAACTCCTGAACTTAGACTTCAAAAAAATGCTACTACCAAAGACTACCACTCCTATTGGTCGCAAGAGAGGGGGGTCCCCATTTGCAATGGGGCGATGGTGTGAAAACCTCACAACATCTAGCATCAACCCAAAAAAATGTTCCTAAACCTTTCAAGGATAAAACTTGTTTGGAACCAAGAATCTTTGATCAATTCCACTTTCATCTATCCAACAACTAGGAAATGCACTCAAAATGGAAGAAACCATGAATTGAGCGAAGAGCCTTTGTCCCTGATTACCCATGCGTGTGCAAGTGATTCATTCCCAGCTCGACAAGAACTTGGAAAGCTTCTTAGATCCATTGAACTTAGCTATTTTAATATCCTTACTCCAAAAGCATCCTAGATAGAGCCTCACTGCCAGTCAGGCGCCCATAACCCTAACGAGGTTATTGTTGTGGTCAACCACAAGCATGGTTCTACCTTTAGTGTTTTATTTTATAGCACCGGTAGAGATGCCTGCACACCCTGAGCCAAATTTTGTTTTTCTTTTCATTTTTATATTGATTTTCAATTTTGCATTTTTTTTCTTTTGATATTCCTTTTCTTTTCACTTTTTTATCTTTTGTTTGGCTTGCAGGCAATGAAGCCTACAGAGGGTTTGGAAGACCACAGTGGCACTGGAGCAGGTGTATGATTTTCACTAAATCTAAATTCACTTTCAAACTGTCAAAGAACTCGGAGCAATTAAGTGTGAGTAAATGTTGTAATCGAAAGACTCGGATACTCAAAACACAACCATGACACAATCCAAAGAGGTGTAGCAGATTGTATGTCGAGAGGTTGAATGACCTGCTCTTTGTTCATTATAATCTTCGGCTTAGAACCAGAAAAATTTTGGACAATGACACCTCTCTGATCCCACTAGAGGAGATTGATCCAAAGTCCGAGTGGCTCACTGAGTCTATTGATCCTATCTTCATTGATGAGGACCCTAAGTGGGTGACCGGGCAGACAAAGAGGCTGAGGTTGTGGCTATGGCAGAGGAGGATATAGCACAATCACACACAACTGATGTTGATCAGAGTGGCACCTCACAGGCAGAGTCTATGGCTGCTCAGTCATCCAAGACCTACCTAAGACACCTTTCTAGGAGGCAAATAGACTACTCTAAGGTTGAGGCTAAGCCAAAGCCATAGACTTGTTTTTCTTTACAAATGTTAGGGAACATTTGATGTCATGGATTTCTGTTGATGTTTATAGCTTCGATCAGATAAAATAATATGAGATAATATCGTACTGCATTATGTATGCATATTAATATATATTATTATTATATATATTAATATACATACATAAATTTATATCTAAAATATATTTGATCGAATAAACAAACATTCAATATAATAGTATAACTTGTTTATTACTACATTACCGAATTGATATCGGTCATATTAACCTACAGATTAATATCGGTTTCAATAAAATGAAGTATCGGTTTAGTTGGCATTATCGGTTAACTTACAAACACCGATTAGTATCGGTTTACCTTGTATTAATACTGATCGATATCGGTTAGTATAAAACCTTTGACTATGTATCGGTTATAATTAAACTTGCTATTATTTACACACACCGATTAAGTATCGGGTGTTACTTAATATGAATGTTGCGATCAATATTATCATCGGGTGCTTAATATTATGCACTGATCGGGTTACATTATGTGCTCTGTTTAATGATGCCGATCGATTACAATTTGTGATCGGTTAAACATTGATTTATGATTGAAGAAACATGATGTTATAGAGTCATGTCTCCTCAAGAGACATGTCTCTATACCATCATGTCTTTCCTATAAGAGTTCATTCCTTCATCAATAAGAAACAAGCATATACAGATTTCGAATACAAGTCTCATTCATACAGCATAAATTAAATATTAAATATTTATATATCTATTACTATATCAGTAATATATATATATATATGTTATATATATATTGAGATTATATATATATTGGATTAATATAAGAAAATTTTAAAGTCATATATTCTGATCTAAATTTAACAATTTCATTGATTTTATATACATTTGACAGTATTTAGAATTATATATATCTATGTTTTGCTATTTCCTTCAGCTACAATTTACGTTTGTACTTATGTGATGGATGTATGTTTATGTATGTGATCAAATTAGCTTCTATTTGATGATGTTATTATTATGGCAATAATGAATGTGTTGTTAAGCAGAGATCAAGAATGATCTATATATACAAGTCTACAAGAGAATGTTTCTATAACGAATAGAGAGAGAGAAATAGAAACATTTTGAAGAGAAATAGAAACAAAAGTAAGTTTCCATATTGAACAGAGAGAGTATGGAAACATGGAAGAAGACTGACCATTAGAATAGAAACAAATCTACGGAAGAGAGAGAAACACAAATAGAGAGATATTTAACTCTAATACCCTCCTTTAATGGTCAATCTCACTTCAAAACAAAAGTATGAAGTGAATCCTAAAAAGGGCCAAGAGAAGTGAAAACCTTGCGAAAACCGTAGTAAAAACTTCATTGCGCACAGAAGAGTTGCGACTCAGTAGTCACGATTTATGTGGTGAAAAACTGGAAAAACCAGACATGATTTTTGAGGTGAAAATTTGATAAAAACCAATCACGATTTTTGAGGTGAAAATTTGATCAAAACCAGCTTAGACCTCCCTGCTTCCGAGTGTGGTAAATCTTGTCGTTAAATCTTGGACTGCCTTCAACATAATGTTGGTGAGAGACGCCATTAAAAATCTGAAAAGGCAGTGAATGAATCCAAAGGACAGATTCGGAGGCAGGTTGACAGAAGACCCAAAAAAAATGAACGAAGACCCAGAAGAAAGCTCAAAAAACCCAGAAGGAATCTGAAGTAACATTTGAAATTCGCTGGCACAAAAATTGAGGCGCGAAAATCAAGGCACCCAGAAAATTTTGAATATGAGCTACTTGAGGGTTTGAAAACCCCACCAAGAATTTGCAAGAAAAATAATTTTTCGACTGAACTGAAGGGTCAAAACCCTAGTTGAAAGTGCAGAAACCCTAGGCATCCATTAATGGGCCCAAAACTATGTACAGGAAAAAAATGAGTCGGAAGATCCCTAGGGTAACAGAGAAATTTTGAAAAATTAACAATCTTGAATAATTTCAAAAAAGAAATATTAATTTTTCGAAAATTAATAATGAACACAAAAGCCTGGAAAAAGGACTGAAACTATTTTGAAAATTTCCACTCAATCGAAGATTACAAAATTTTCGAAAAAGTTAACCTATAGCTCGTATACCACATTATGGTGAAATAATGAATGTGTTGTTAAATAGAGATCAAGAATGATCTACATATACAAGTGTACAAGAGAATGTTTCTATAATGAATAGAGAGAGAGAAATAGAAACATTCTGAAGAGAGAAATAGAAACAAAAGGAAGTTCCCATATTGAACAGAGAGAGAATATGGAAACATGGAAGAAGAGTGACCATTAGAATAGAAACAAATCTACGAAAGAGAGAAACATAAATGGAGAGATATTTAACTCTAATAGTTATATAATAGAGAGATATTTAACTCTAATAGTTATAGTGTCTTTAAGCTTTATTCAATAATGGGTGCATGAAACAAGTCTCAAATCGTTAAAAATTTGTAAATTTCAAGGGTTTTTTCATTTGTCGAGTTGTTGTCGAGTCAGCCTTGCAAAGTCTGAGTCTGGGAACTTTGAGTATTACAGACAATAGTGATTCTCTATCTGATTTTTTATACTACTCTAATCAAATATATTTGATTGTGTTTCTTTGTCAACTCACCAAGCTTAGGCGTAGTTTACAAAGTGAACAATTGTTACACGGTTATTTTCTTCAACGAGTTGAATGTAAAGCAAATTGATTTTTGATGTCCAATTGAGTATGCAATCCATGGAAGGTTTGAGCATTTTTATTTCTCCCAAAATGGAACATGTAAAGATAAAATTTTCTTTGGATTGGAAAGGGAAGCTTCCTTGTAAAAAAAACCTAAACTAAACCCTAAGAACCAATAGGTTGAGATTTTTAATTTTACAATATGTTCAAGAAATTTTTTTACAATATGTTCAGGAAAAATTGGGCTTCAATATGCTAGACGAACAATCACAAGAATTTGATAATAGGTAACAGGTGCAAGGATAATCAACACTTCTACACAATGGAGCACATTTCAAAATCTTTTAACTTAAAATAAACATAATATAACAGCTAACAAAAAAACACTCTTTCTAAAGAGGCAAAGACTACAAAGAATAAGTACACAAAAAATAAATTAGACTAATCAACAACACAAATCTTGAGGGTGGGCACACATTATCATTTTTTCTAGTTTCAATATAAATGAACCTATGATGAACTTTCTTTGACAAGCATTCTCAAATTCTACATGGTTAATCTTACAATGATTGATGATAATTCCATTGGCTCGTCCAATGTGTCCATGAACACTAACACACAAGGATTTTGTTTTCCCCTCAAGTCGTCTTCATCTATTTCTATTAATTTGCAAGGTCATTCCACCTTATCTATTCATAATTATAATATTTTTTGCAATAGTCTTTTTTTGGTTAACCCCATGTGTGCATATTTTATGGCTATTCTCGCTTTGTCGAATTAGTTGTATTTAGGAACCGTCTGGCCTTAATCCTTTTCATTAATACTAGTGTACATTTCAATCCCTTTGATCTACTTTGACAACTCGTGAGCATAAATATATTTTCTTTCATTCTTTATTTTCTTTCTAATTCTTTCAATAATATGCTTATTAAAATTGAATCATACCCTGAATCTAGCATATATCGTTCCACTTACCAATAAGAAAGACTATAAAATGCTAGGAATTAACTTTCATATACCATCTAAAGAAATTTGTACTAGCTCAACAATCTTATTAGAACAACTAGCATTTCAAACAGTAGCATTAGTACCTTTGAAATTGGTTCATGACACAATCAAACTCCTTTTAGGATCACATGCTCTCAACCTCCTGCATCCAAGAACCAACATATTGTAGACACGTAATTTGTAAATGCTGAAAAAAAAGTAATCCCATTAGCCACAAGTGCTTTGAGCTTTCTTTTTCTTTATACTTCAACCCCTGCAAGCCATGTTTTGTATTCCTTCTTAATATCTTTTGCTACCACAATGAAACTATAATATCCCTAATGGGATTTCACACCAAAAACATCTGCCACTGTAGTTTTTCACTAAAAATTCTCCAATTGTATGTTTTGTTTGCAAATTCAAAGGAAACCAAATGCTAAGTGAAAGAAAAAGAAATAAAAAAATTGTTCCCTAAGACTACAATCAAGATATGGCAAAACTATACTACGCAATCCGAAATATGTGAAAGTATTTCTTTTGACCTTGTAGGCAAAGTCTTGAATCTTTAAATCCTTGCGTCACTAATCAAAATTTGATGTATGCATTCACAAAAGACTTCGGCAGAGATATATCGCTCCTACTGCTAGTTACTATCCTCGAAAACTTCAATAAGATTCAGTATACATATCAAAATAATTTAAAGTTGTGTCAATATTAATTGAACTGCGTCTATTGGATATTGGATATGCAACAATTGATCTTCCCAATATAGTTGTTCACGCCTTTGAGATATAGTGCAATTGAGTCTAAAGATACTCCCATGTTAATTCCAAGGTTTGCATCGTTCAATTCCTTCATAAACTGAGTCACAAAAGTAGAAGAGGCCTCCACATATGCTCACAAAGTCTTTTACTCTTGTTATGTGTATCTCCTGACGAAACGGCGTGTCAAGCAAATAATGATGCCTGATGGTTAATACTTCACCTCCCACAATGGTTTTGTTGCTAACAAAGATGATTTGAGCTGTGTTGATCCTCCATGATACCAATGTAAATAATAATCTAAGAAAAGGAATTGATACAATAGTCTTCTTCATTCACCATACATTCGCTTCATTTCATCGACCCAATGAATCAACTGTTAATTCACTTGATGGATCATCAGTGAATTGCTATTGCAATGATCTCCGATATTTAGCGCGACCAGTTCATGCTATGCCTCTCTAGCAATGGTTTGGTCAATTTACATTGATTTAACAAATAGAATAAGTCCTTGTGATCTTTTATTGTGGTCAATGACAGATGCAATGATATTCGGATGTGTTCGAATCAATATTATTATTTCCAATATGTTATACGACAAATATAAATTACAACCATCATCTCTTCAATGAGACTGTCTTTGCCTTTAAACTGCGTGCAAATGTTTACAAGTTGGAATCAATATCCTTGGCTGATTAATTATCAATACTACAGATAATATCCATGTATGTAGTGTCCTTCGATGTGGTATGATGAATTATTTATTTTGGAGCTTACGTTGACTATTAGACAATTTTGTATTATCGACCAATCCCTTGACTCCAGGTACTATTGTGATTAAATAATTAAGCACCAATATTTGAACTTCATCTATTGACCATATGAATTCCAACGATCATTACACCCACCACTAGTAATATCAATCAAACAAGAATATTACTCCTAGTAATGATTTGCAAAAACATGAATCACCAAAAACAAAATATTTGTATTATTTGATTACATGTATATTGCAAATATGTTTTCAATTGAAGACTTCACAAATTTGGACAAACCTGATAGAATAGGGAGGATCTTGCACCTCGGGAACTGCAAATTAGAGCCCCAATTCCAAACCGGAATTGCAAATAACAAACAATAAGATGAGTGATCGATGATAATTACACTTGATCTGCAAGTCAATATATGAATGATACCCAAGCAGATTGAAATTGTTGGCAAAATGGTCAACGCTCCCCTTGGGATTCGTGACAAGGAACTAACCGCCTCCTGTGGATTCTATAAGTCTAGTGGTAGTATCGGGTATTGACAGGTCGATCTTTTGGTGCAAAGGCACCACACTTGTAACAAGTGGTATCAGAGCTGATCACAAGTTTGAATTCCCTTGGGTAATGTTGAGGGTGAGATTGTTGGCAAAATGGTCAGCGCTCCCCTCGGGATTCGTGACAAGGGACTAACTGCCTCCTATGGATTCTATAAGTCTAGTGGTTGTATCGGGCATTGACAAGTCAATATTTTGTTGCAACAACAACCACACTTGTAACAAAAACAAGCTGGTCGTCTAGCTTAGAATGGTGCAATAAGAGATTATTTTGAAATAGGACCACACTAAGATAGAGTGTGCACAAGTTACAACAGGGGCCAAAATTTTAATTAGTTCCCTTATTAAATAAGAGGACAAGACAAAAAACAACTTCCAATCTTCTTGTTTATTCATTCTTCATCATTGTTAGAGAGAAATAGGTTCCATCTCTACTGAAATGTTCTTATCCATTTTTGCTTTACCTATGTTAAAGTCAAAGTTATTGTAACGTATGGATTTATTAGCGCATCTATGCTTCTTAAATCTATCTGATGCAACACCACACTAGCTTTCTCCAAGTCTGATTTAGACTGATTTCCGAATGCTACAACAAATCCATCATTAGATTCTAGCAGAATTCTGGTAGGTATCCTGACAAGACCCTTGTTTGTCAGAAGTGCACCACATGCTCCCAAACGCCTTTTGACAGACCTGAACTCCCTAATACATACCCTCATACTTTGATTATTCTGCATCTTCAATTATTAAACTTTTTGTTCATACAATTTACACAAGTTATCACAAACTTCTTATGCTGTTTTCACTTAACTTATACGAAAAAACACATTGTCTAAAAGGAAAAAGAATTCAAGATGTTTCAACCTCGTCTAACCTCCCTACTTATTGATTGTATCTTGTACACAGTTGTATCGGTCATTTCCAAGATCTCATAGGAGTCCTCATTACAAGAACACCTATGGACATCAAGGGTGGGTCTGCAACAGTAATCAAGTAAAGACAAGCTACAGACGTCCATAAAATATCAAGAGTTTATTCCATCTGCAGCTATTTGTATACAAGAATCCTCACCAAGGCAAATTCTTGATACAGTATCAGAGTTGTCATAGCATCCATTTTTTACATCACAGAGACCCAATGGATCATATTTAGGCAGTGTTACCCGGGGACGCGTCCCCGGCCTAAACCCCGTCGTTTCCGAAACGAGGACGTTTCCAAGATGGGGGAGCGGCTGAGGGACGTCCCCACCCCATTACTATGCATAATAGACTATAGTTAATACATATTGAGTATTCAATCAGTTACTATTTACTAAATGGCATTGAAATGTTGTATGTTAAGGTTCTATGATGTTTAAATGGCATGCTTTGTCCATATTTTCATATGAATGTAATGTATATTTGCAAATTTCCTTGTATATTTGAAATTTTTCCTATATTTATAGACATCCCCTTTGTCATCCCCTGTCGTCCCCAAAATTGGCAAAAATATTTGTCGTCCCAAAAACCCGTCCCCTGTCGTCCCCGTCCCAGAAACTCGAGGTAACATTGTATTTAGGATGAATAGAGTGTGCCTAAATGGGTGAGGATTGAGGTAGATACACAGAAAGCTGTAATAGTTATGGCAAGATTGCAGAAAGCTCTAATAGTGAGAATTGAGACGAAATCGTCCTCAATTAATTTGAGGTGGTTCTACTCAAGGATTGCATTTCGGTTCATTTGTTCTGGTGGTTCAATGTATATTTGCAAGCAATTAAAGATTTCTGGAAATGTGCCACTTACTAAGATTTGCAAATTTTCAGTTTGGTGTGTTGAGTTTACAGATTTCAGCATTGTACTCTCTGATCTCAGAGAGAGAGAGAGAGAGGTTCAAAAAATGATTACTGAGTTGCTTATTGAGATAATATATTATATTCTTGGGTATTTTCAGCAACTCAATTTAATAATGCGTACATCATTAAAGGGACTTCTCGTATTTATAATATATGTTGATACCCTTTTATAAACCTATAGCTGCAGTTTAATATTTATGCAAGATTGATAAACACAATCTCTAGCATTGCAAATATGATTGCAGCAATTCATAAAATTGGAGGTAGTTCTTCGGAACTCCCCAACGTACCATATATCTCAAGGCACAACCTTTTTAGTCTAGAACTTGTCTATTGAATGCATAATAAAAAGGATTGTCATGTTTCGTCAGATATATTGAACTTAACCAATTTTCGGAATAATATCAATCATAGTCTGTAAATCAATCATATCAAGAACTTGTGATTCATCTAAGGTTGGCCAACGAATACTTATTGGTCACTGAAATTTAAGATAGCAGATTCAGAATTGACCGCAGCAATTGTAAGTCGTCCACAACAATTTGTCATCAACATTATTTCGAGAAGTTCTACATCTTCCTTTGTATTGGGCATTGTTGTGAGTTGTGATTGCTGGGTGAATATATAAGTTATTAATTATGTGTGGTAACTGCAACTGGAAGCTATGGCATGCTGAGAGTTTTCAGATTATGTCATTATCTTATATGTTAGAATTTCTGATAAATAATGTTAGATATTATTATAGAGTTCTTCAGTATTTTATGTTTGTGCAAACAGTAAAAAATTTAAAAAATAGTAAATACAAAAATCATAAGTTTCCCAAACAAACCCAAGAGGGGCATTACTCTAGTACCAATGCTTTGATCTTGCCAGCTTGCAAGGTTAAATCTCACTTTTAATGCAGCATAATGGGAAATCAAAGATAAAGATCTATAGATCAAATTGTGGATAAAAATTTTAGAATATAACGCAGAAGTTTGATAGAGAGAGTGTTGACCTCACTTTGAACAAAACTGAAGCGTCACAGGATGTCGGTGCAAGAGTGTGCGGTCCTTGAGTCTAATTGGCTTCCTGAATATAAAGAGCAAGGCATCTCTGATTCGTGTACCTGAAAAAGATGGAGAGTGATTATTCCTCCCTGAAGAGACAGTAGAACCTCCCTCTGATCTCAAAATATAAAGGGGAGCGGAAGACAAAGTAAACCTCAGACTCAACCTCCCCAATACTGCAAAGCTGACAAATCCTGTGCTCTTTGTCAATCTGATTGTTTGTCTCAGAACGGAGCCAATGAGAATCCACTCAGAAGGAACCAAGGGGGATCCGGAGTGAATGAGACCACTGGTGGGATAAGTAGGAAGGGCGGACAACTAGTCCGTCCTTCAACTCCAAAAAGTGTTCCGCATAGAAAGCCATCTTAGGACAAAAGCCCCCATGGGGGTTGACCCGGATGGTGTGGATGAACTGCCCGTAGATATCTGCTCTGACACATCTATGCAACTCCTGCCCAGGAGGGAGAAAATGAGGGGAGCATCAAGAGAGTACTGGAAGGGGGGGAGACAATCCATCTCAATTCCAATAAACCCAAGGAGGGTCGCAGTCTCAACAAACCAACCACCAACCTGACCGAAGGAATCCGAAGTGGCAATAGACTCTGATGAGTAGTAAGCGAGGAACCTGTGAAGTCCCTCAACCGAGTCAACAAAGCCCAAAAGGCGATGAAGGAACCAAACCAGATCAAATATGGCCTCACGCTTGAAGGGGGCGATCCCCAAACTTTGTGAGAATAATGTAGTGTGGGATCAACTGCCTACACCTGATGATGCACCAGACAGAGAATTTGAACCCGCTCAGCTGAAGCCCAATCGAAATCCTACAGAGAGGGACCCCACACCACAAAACCATAGAAACCAGTGGATATGGTAAGAGTCCATAAGCACCATCTTGGACAAAGTGTCCTGAAAGTGGTGTCGAAAACACTCTCGCTTAAGGAGAGCAAAAGAACCATACCCCTTATTAATCTATGGTTGAAGCCTGGGTCTCATGCTAAAACAAGGCCCGAAGAAGTTAACCCCAAGACAAGTGTATAAGGAAGAAAACTCCACCTCCACGCCCTTATAACAGAAATGGAGGTGAGAGGTCTTAAGTGCATTGAAGACCATCACTTTGGTCTTCCCCAAATTGATTGTCAGGTGCATCAAATCACAAAAGGGCGCAAGACCATCAAGCTATCTCTACAAGCCCTCTGGAAAGGAGGCCAAAACAAAAATGTCATCCGCAAAGGGAAGAATAGAAATCAAGACATGGTGGAGAAGGCAACCATTGCCCGCAAGATTATGGTCCTTAAGAAACCTCTCAAGCTCATCAATGTAGATACCGAACAAAGTAGGCGACAAAGGACAACCATGCTTGACCCCAATAGTGCTCCTGATGAAGTCTGAGAACCCACAGAGGGTCTTGAGACGACCTAAAAAAACCTCATATAGTCTCATGATAGCACACAAAAGAGTCAGAAATACCAATGTCCTGAAGCCCTTGAAATAGGGTCGTCCTCAGGACAGAATCAAAGTCTTTGCGAAAGTCAACAAAGCAACAGTAAACCTTCAAGGAGAGATGATGTGCCTCCTTGATAATGCCCCAAAGAGTCAAGATGTGATCCATAGTCTGATGATCTGATCTAAAATTGGCTTGCCCCTTGGCACAGATGTGATGCTAATCAAACTCCCTAGAAAGGAGAATGTGAAGAACAATGGTGCAAAGTTTCGAGGTGTGCCCAACCATGATGGTCCTATAATTGATGGGATCTGAGGCAGGACCCGCCTTGTCAATCAAATAAATAATGTGGTGAGATTAAGGAACATCGTGCAACCAACATGATTGAAGAGATTGAGCAAGAAGGAACCTAGAATAGCGAAGTCGTGTTTGAAGAACTCATCCTAGAACCCCTCATCCACAACCCTGCTACAGTTCATGGTTCTGACAGCCTCCCTGATGGTGGAGTAGGTAAAAAGGTGACAACGGGGGGGTGTGACCTAGATAACATCTTGACTGGGGATATCATAGAGCGCAGAGGTATGGGAGACGAGAGCACTGAGGTAAAGCTCGGGAGGAAGGGGGTGCTGCAGGGGAAAAGGGTACGCCAAAAGGACTTGGGAGAATGGAGGAACGAGGCCTAAATAGTGTGTTTGCACTAGGAGATGAAGAGGCATTTCTTGTGGTGGAGGAGATAGCGATAGGAGGTCTTCAGTGAGGCAAAAGAAGGGTGATGGAGCGTGAAAGCAAAACGCAGGGTCCAATGGAAGGTCTTGCAAACTTCATTGTACCATTTGTTTATAGGGAAAATGCACTAAGGCCTGGGCAGGGGGGCTAGGGAGTGGAGAAATGGGTGAAGGAAAGCAAGGCGACCTCCCAAATGGTTGTGGACAGACTGGAGAACACAGTGGCCACGCACCTAAGAAGGAAAAGTCAGGGGAAGTTGTCTATGATGGTGGGCAAAGAGGTCAAGGTCGGCCCCGTCAAAACAAATCGAGGTGTGGGGAGGGAGGGACGGAGCCGCACAGGGGAAAAGGGCGGGGGGAGGGGATGCGAGGGATGGAGAAGCGGAGGAGAGCATGGTCAGCCACAGGGAGGGAGGAAAACGGAGAAGTAGTGAATGGAAGGAACGACTACCTGGAGAGAACATAATCCACCACACTAGCACCGCCACCATGAGGTCTGCATGTGAAGAAGTTGGAACCCGGGAAGCAGAATAACCCATTCAGGACCACCAAATCCTGAGATTTACTAAGCAAAGATGGCAACCATATTTGGTGAAGGGACCAACCGCATCCTCAAATGATCTTAGAAGATTGGTGGAGCCCCATAGAAGAAGGATCCAACTCTTCAATACACAGTCTGTCGTTCGGTTATGAAGAGGAGTCTGACCAATCTGAGTCCTAGAGTTGAAGACCCTAAGGAGAAGGATGTCCCCGACCATAGAGAATTGGGTAATGTTCTCATACATATCAGAGAAGGGATCCCATCAAGACCATTGTGGATAGCATAGGAGGAGGACGTCCGAGGAAAGTAAGAAACACCAAAAAAGATGTCTCATACACAAGCGGTAGTGTGACATAACCAGACCCAAATGAATCTAGCAAAGGTATCAGATAAGGCAACCGATACCAAACCACGAACCCTCTTACGAGCAAGGCAAGTGACCCCACTAGAATTACGGACCCCTCCCAAACTTGTAGTCTCACTCTTGAAAGCTAACATCTAGTGGAAACCCACAATGATAGGAAGAGGGCATACACTGTTCTCATGACTCTCAGTAAGGAAGAGCAAATCAGAAGAGTCCAATGCATCTCAAAGAAGACCAAGTGACAAGCAAACAAACCCGTTGCAATTCCAACTATTGACCTTAAGACTGAATCCTTCCTCTTACCCACAACCTGCAAGTTACGGAACCATAATTGAACAACATCAGATAGATGTCGAGAATCCCACCTGGGGGAGAAAGTCCCTAATGACAACCTTAAGGTTCTGAATAACGGCCCAAAAATTTTAAAAATAAAAAATAAAAAATAAATTAAAGAATGTTAAGTGCTAAACTCTACAATACAAATGGTAAAATAAAAAATAAAAAAAACTTACTTGTGATAGAATCTTGATTGTAAGAGGTAGGAGGAACATAAAATCTTGACCAAAGAGGTACCACAATGTAACAGCATGCATTTTGGATTGGTCATTAACGACACAAGGAATGTGGAATGTGAGTTCTTCCTAAGATGAACAACAAACTCTCAACTAACATTTCCCTCCACTTCCAGATCTGAGAAGAGTCTAGAAAATGCCCTCTTTTACCTAAAAGCAACTTCAAAATCTCTGTGGCAGTAATCTCCCTAGAAAATAAAGTACATCGCAACTATAGTACCTGCGACATAATGCACATTGCATATGCAAGAACGTGCAATGGCATTGTCATCTTGTTCCAACAATGGATAATGATTGATTCCAGCCTTTCGAAAAAGGTTTCTTCATATTCATTCTCTTATTTTTCTATTGTGACTTTTATTTTATGTATCATCATCTCTATGTCATCATAGACATCCCCCACACATGGTACATCTATATCAGCAAACTTGAGCATAGTCATGATAGGCACCGTGAAATTAAATACATATTCCACACAAACCCACCAATCGTCATCCAAGATCAATGACTTAACCTTTTGTTCCCTCTCCCAAATTTACCGCTTCCAAACACCTCATTGGTTACTAATAACCATACGCTTCCAGCACCTTCGAAAGTCATCTCATAAAAATTGTATGAGATACAAATCGAATCTCAACAACCTAAGATCATGTTAATAACACAGAAAAAATATATAAACAACACATCAAAAATATAAATTTACATACATATTGAAGAATGCACAAATAAAATTAAATAATTAAATTTTATTTACCTTCAACAATTCCAACCTTAAAAAGGTCTTAAAAATAGCTTGTGACAATTGATGGCTTGTCACAAACTAGATCTCCTCACCCTCTTGGTATATTTTTTTCACCCACTATTTAAGTGCCAATTGCTTGCATCACCAAGTTAAGGGGGTGTATGGTGTATGGTGCATAGTGTCCAAAAAATGTGCTCATATCTTAGCTCAACCAAAGCACCTATAGCCCTAAAACTTTTTGCATTATCCGTAATGACTTGGACCACATTCTCATGACCCACCGTCACTGTGGACGCAATGAGGATTTTGGAAATGAACTCTGCACCTTTGTTTTGCCCCTCACAATAATTCGTCCTCAAAAACATTGCCCCTGTGCGGGACAATGCAATATAATTTATTAATGGAAAGTTTTTGCAAACTTTCCATACAACGGAAACAATAGGGACTCCTAATTCAACATGAGAATCTCTCATTGTTTTCAATGATGTCTATTCACACTATTGATTGCAAACACTATTTCCCACCAATAGAGTGATCTCACCAAGTTGAAAGGAAGACCATTGGCATAGATGCAACGTTCAATTTTTTGTTCAGCAATATCTCTTAACTCCATTTTAAATGCCTTGTCCAATGGACCTCTTTTGCTAGTGGGAATTTCTACTTAAATCTTGCATAGAGGGTATTTGCAAGAAGGGACCTTTCTATTTATGGGTAGAGGGTATTTGTATTATGGGTAAAGTCGTTTTTTTCTTTACGGAAGGAAGAGCTCAAAGTTTCGCTCTTACAACCATTTTATCAGCTTCTTGTTATGTATTGTGCCATTTGTTCGGCAAGCAGCCCCTTCTTATCTTTCCCTAGACCTTCATGCATTCTAATCACCTTCCCAAAAGGCTTGATAAAGTCAAGTTTCACCCGATAATACAAGCTATTAAGAATGTTTACGCTCACTACAATTCCACATATATCCCCCACCTCCTCAAGTTGTTTAAACATTTTCTTACGTCTCCATAAAGGAGATGCTTTATCAATTTTCAAGTTTTGGCTTGGTTCTACACCCACCAAACTTGAACTAGTGGCCATTCTTACAATCTGATATTTTGCTATTATAAGTAATTACACGATTTAAAACTAGAAAAAAAATGCAAGCATACAATTGCAAAACGAAGATCAAATAACATATTAACAAATAGTTAAACTTGTTTCTTTTTTTCTTTAAAAACTTTATTAAAAAAAACTTACAAAAATCATCAAAAGCTTGAAAAAATCATTAAAAGACTAAACAATAGGGTTATATGCTTACCTTAGTTACTTAAATATCCTTTGTGCAAGCTATTAGGCACTCCACAATCGATTATAGAGAAAACAAAGAGAGTTGAGAGCATAGAGAAAACAAAATGATAAACTTTTAAAACGAAATGGGGTCATATGGGTCGTTTTAGGGTCTATTTTTAAAAAGCAAAAAAAAAATTTTGTTAAGTTTTCATTCACTTTATTGAGGGCCCCTCGTAGGTACCTTGTGCCTATACCCCAAGTACACCTGAGTGTCCACAAGATACACAGGTGCAAATCCACAACACACCCAATGCGCCTTGGATGCACCATGTGCGCACCCACAGCGTACTGAGGTGCAAACCCGCACCCAGTATACTGATTTCACAAAATACCTTGCAACGTAGGTCTTCAGTGAGGGCAATGACTACATAGGCAAACAGGCAAAAAGAGTGGTGACGTAACATGTTATCCAAGCTAAGTAGAGTCTCCATGGCAACTATTAAGGCTGACTCAGTTGGTCCTCTCCCATTTCATAGCTAGGATTCCAGCATGTCCTTTACTTGGATCATTAAAGTTTGCTTTCCTAGGATTCAGAGAGTGTTAATGATGAGGGACAGGTGTAGTGCATCAAGGTTAAAGATTATTGCCTCAATTTCAAATTTCTAGATTGCAGCATGTTAGCCCAGGTTAAATTCATCTCCCTCGCTAGTGTGTGTCTAAGTCTCTTGGCTAGACAGCTTGTTATTAGCAGTGCATGACATCTATACATGCGTCGTTACGGTTGGTGTTGTGTATAAAAAGAGACAAATGTCATTCCTTAGGAAGGTTTTAGACAAGAGGTTGAGGAGGTTTTTTTGAATAAGGCCATTGTTTGATAATTCACCCTATTAGGTCGGTGCTCAGAGAGGACTTCTTGAGAACAAATCATTGACATCAAGTTAATACTGATGTCTCAGCAATGTTTCTAGCAACTTTGTTGAAAGTTGGTGAGACAAACTCCACTATGAAGGCCATGTGCAGAAGGTTGGTTTGCGGCAATTTTGTGGAAGAATTGAATGATGTCATAGAGTATGTGGACTCGGGGCGTAGAATTTCTCTGTCGACAGACTACTATGATGTGTGTCACTATGGAAGGGAGGTAGCCAAATATCCGTTGATACAATCCCCAAACCCTTTTGTATTGTCGCAAAGTTGATGGCAATCAAGAGAAGTTTGTCTTTCTTGAAGATAATGATGAGTATTTTCCCGAAATGGGCGAACGAGTGCTCACAGAATTATCTCAAGGAAGAAGGGTTGATGCGTCTCGAAGAGGACAAGGCTAAGTTTGGCGTTGTCAAGAGTGGACATTAGAAAATGTGACATTGGGCGATCTGCATGGTTCGGGTAGGATTAATGGATAGGTGTTTTACAAACTACTCATAATTATTAGATATATATAACCTATAACTGTTAGCTCCATTTTGTCACTAGGACCTAGAAATGTAGGGTCTTGTTAAGGTCATTGTTTTGTTCCTTTTTGTTGCTAGGTTTGATCTGATCTATGCTCCATCAGCTAATGGATGGTATTTTGGAGAAGGATTTTTTGGCTATTTTGGTCCAATGATGGATCATCCAAATGTAATCAAATGTAAAACTTTTATCTACTTTAATACAAAGTGCCCAGCCCCATAACCGCTATTAATTGATCAAAAGAAATAATTTTCTAAAATATTTTTTAAATTTTTTATTCAATATATCAATGATAGAATAAAATTAGATCACATAAAATCCACATTT
This sequence comes from Thuja plicata, assembly GCA_018584345.1. Lineage (NCBI taxonomy): Eukaryota > Viridiplantae > Streptophyta > Pinopsida > Cupressales > Cupressaceae > Thuja > Thuja plicata. The sequence goes on along the minus strand of MU225139.1, from coordinate 1,965,622 downwards.
AATAGCTTTATACATCATTAAATATAAATATAAATAATGCTAATATACTATATATTTAGAGCTTATACTATGAAACACCATGAAACTCTTTAGAAGGTTTACTGTTCGATAAACAACCTACTTCAATTTGATCCATCTCTTGTCCATTCCTTGCTAAAGTCGACAACTTTGAATAATGAACAATCACATTGATCTAAAACTATAATTTTCCTAATGCTCTTCTAATGAAATTAATAATAATATGTCACTTCAAGGGAGCAGCCTTCTAATCCGCTTCAAGGGTGATACCTACAAAAGTATTTGATAAGAACACAATAATCAATATGATGATAATAACTAGATACTAGTTTCTCTATACACTTGATTATGTCTTTTTTGCTACCCAAGCCAACTTAGATACTTAACAATAACCTCTAGGATAACCTAACTACCTATATAGGTTATAATAATGATTGTATAACTTATATAAAACTTAAAAGGTAGTTACAAGCCGACTATTCATCACCCAATACACACTAGTATTAGGGGTCTATTAGCTAAGATAACTTGAATCTCTTGTTGGCGATAAAAATCAGTTCTTTACTATTTGAAAACAACAGTAGATGAACAATGAATAGCACCACTCCTCACCGTTTCTTTGTTCTTTCTTTTTCTTGTTTTTTTCAGATTTTCTAACACTAGCAAAAGTCTTGAACACTTTGCATGTGTGACTTTTAGAAAGAAGGTTTTTTTTCTTAATAGCAATAGCTATTCATATAACCTATCCTAAGCGCTATTTATTTTTAAAGAACAATTTTATGGAGGATATTAATATTTAATCACAATTTCAACAAAGTTTAGAAAATTTCAAGCTGTGATATTTTTAGCTAAATCATAAGAACATAATTCCACTGAAAACTTTAATCTATTTTCTTATTTCATTGGCATGCTTCTCCAACTCAAACAATACCTGTTGATTGGGAAATGTGCACTGACTTGAAGTTTGAACCTCTGGCAGAAATATTTCCTAGCATTGATTCTTTGTTTTTCATCTCAAAACTCCACTGCCTCCTTAGTGAATGATTTTTCTTTATTAACATGGAATAGACCATAATCTTTTGTCTTAGGCTGAATATCTTCATTTTTACGTCTTTTTGCCAATGTAGCTTATGTTGTTTTATCTTTCCCTGTTGTTTTATCTTGAACTTTTGAGGTTGTTTCTCTGGGTCCAATTATGTCTAGACCCTTTTTCTCAAATGGTGTAACCACAAATCGTGGTTGCAAAGGCATCACATCACTTCTTGTAGGTCTTCCCATTCTTGGACACCTATCACATCTCCTTGTTCACTGAATTGGGTCCATGTCGATGGTTGGCCAATAATACCATGTATTGAGAATCTTGAATTCTGTTCTCTTCGCTGCAAAGTGGCCTCCATAAGGTTCGTCATTACATGCCTTCAAGATGTCAAATGTTTCATCTCCCTAAATCATTTGTGCATAAGATGATAAGGCCCAACATAAAACAAATATCCTGCTATCCAAGAGTAGGAAAGGGTGCATTGAACCAGTTGCTTCTTTTCTTTTGGAGAAATATGTGGAGTTTATCTTGTTACCAGATAATAAGCAATATTTGCATACCATAGATCACGAGTAATGAGAGCAAATAAATGTTCATTTGGAAAGAAGTCATCAGTCACTAGATCATCTAATGAAGTTGTCAACCTAGAGAGGAAATCTAGTTTGACATTAGCATCCTTGGTTTGTCCATAATTGTAAAGTCAAACTCTTGTAACAACAGAAGCCATCTAACCAACCTACCATTTACTAGTTTATTCATAATATAGTGTATGGCCAAATGGTCAGTGTGGACCAAAATAGGGTAGCCTGAAATGTAGTGCCTAAACTTATTTATTACATATATGACAACAAGAATTTTTTTCTTGATGACTGTATAGTTTACCTCAACTCCTTTTGAATTCTTGCTAATGTGGTAGATAGCATATTCTATGTTGGCTTCCATTTCCCTCAAGGTTGCTCGTATTGCAAAATCAGATGCATCAGTATGTATGTGAAAAGGCAATTTCCAATTGGGTCTCCTTAACACTAGGGATGAATGAGAGCTTTCTTGAGTGCTTCAAATGATTGTTGGCAACTTGTAGACCCTTCAACCTCTGCCTCCTTTGTCAATAATGTAAACAAAGGTGTCGCTATCTTACTGAAGTCCTTAATGAAATGATTATAATAACCTGCATGGTTGAGAAAACTTCAAACATCTCTCTTCTTCTGAGGCACTAGTAATTCTAGAATTATCTCCACCTAAGCAAGGGCAAATTGTATCTCTTCAGCTAAGACAAAATGCCCAAGGACAACACCCTCTTCAATCATCATGGAGCACTATTCATGACTTGGTGAAAGGTTATTGTCTTCACATTTTTGAAATAATCTTTCTAAATTAGTTAATTATTCATCATATGAGTTACCATATGTTGTAAGATCATCCATGTAGATATTCATTGTGTCATATGCATAATGATAAATATATTAAGAACAACTCTCTCAAATGAGCTAATACATTACATAAGCCAAATGGTAACACTAAGTAGGCATACGTCACCCATGGGCGGGTGAATGTGGTCTTATCTTGATCTTCATGAGCTATTTTAATTTGATTATAACCACTAAATCCATCTAGAAGCGAAAAATATCTCTTTTTTGCAAGTGAATCAAAGACTTGGTCAATGAAAGATAACAGAAAGCGAACCTTTCTAGTTGTTGTTGCATTTGGCTCTCTATAATCTTAAACACCATCCACTTGCCTACTTGCTTTGGCACTATGGCAAGAGGTGAGACCCATTCACAGTCAAAGATTGGGAAAATGAACCATGTATCTAGCAATATTTGCAACTTTCTCTTGACTATATCCCTCAATATTGCATCCATTTTCCTCTGGGTTCTCTTACCCGCCTGCATCCATCAGTAATATATATTCAATGTGCATGCTCAAGATTGGATCTATACCCCTCATATCACGATAATCTCATGCAATAGCATAGGTGTGATCCTGCAACATCTTCAAAAGGTCTAAACGTTGCTTGTCAACCAACTCTGTGCTAATATTAAGTGTCTTTCCTGGAGAGACTTCCACAAGGCTGGAAATTGTAATGACAAAAGCAATGTCTAGTCTTGTTATATTGAGGTTGCAATCTGCGGGTACGACATCATAAATCCTTTATGTTGCGAATGCATCATCAGCATAAGCTAATAAACTATGAATTGGGCAAGCCAAACAATTGAGAAACTCTTCCTCTGGATCTAGGCCAAAAGAATTTTGTATAATATGAGCAAGAATGACATCTACATCTTGAATAACAAACATTGGGCTACTCTCTATCATCATCAATATATATGAAGAATGTTGATATTCCTCTATTGTACGCCAAAAAAGTTGCCCAATCTTAGCATGAGGCTGATTTGGCAGATGAAGGACTAACTTCTTGGTTGCATTTTCATTGGATATTATAATGTTACTAAACCCCCAACTCATGAAGGCGTCTTTTGTAGCCAACCATGGCTTTCCAAGGATTAATGGATACCCTACTAAATTGCCTTTACGATGTAAAACAATGAAATCAACAAGGTATTCCCATGAATCTACAGTTATAGTCCTCATTAACAACACAAGGAGTATGAGTTCTTCCTGAGATGAACAAACCAAATTCTCTCCAAACATTTTCCACTACCTCTAGATCTAAGAAGAGTCTAGAAAATGCATGTTGGTACCCAATAGCAACTTCAGAATCTCTATATGGCGGTATTCTCCATAGCAAAAAAAAGTACTTCAGAGCTACAGTACCTGGGAGATAGCGCATATGTAAGGAGGTGCAATGCCCTGGTCATCTTCTACCAACGATGAAGAATAATTGATTCCACCTTTTGAAAAAAGTTTCCTTAGGGTCATTTTCTTTTTCTCTATAATGACTTTTATTTTAATTATCATAATGTCCATGCCATCATACACATCCCAAAACATGGTGCATCTGTATCAACAATCCTGAGCATAGTCATGATAGGCTCAGTGAAATTCAATACATATACCACACAAGCCCACCAATTGTCATCCAAGATCACTGACTTGACTTTTTGGGCCTTCTCTGAATTTGACAATTTCCAACTGCCCCATTGGTTGCTAATAACCATTGCACCCAATGCCTCTCGCACCTTCAAAATTTGTCTCATAACAATTGTATAAGATGTAAATCAAGTCTCAATAACCTAGGATCATGTTAATAACACACTAAAAATATGTAAATAACACAGTAAAAATATTATAAATTTATGACCATATTGAAAATGGCATAATTAAAATTAATTAAATTTACCTTCAACAATTCCAACATTAACAAAGCCCTAAAAATTGCTTGCAACATTTGGTGGTTGGTCACAAACATCTAGATCTGCTCGCCCTCTTGGAATATACATTTCACCCACTCAATTTAAGTGCCAATTGTTTGCATCACGAAGTTAAGCAGTGTACGGTGCGTGCTGTCCAAAAATGTGCTCATATCTTTGTTCAACCAAAGCACCTATAACCCTACAATTTATTGCATTGTCTATAATGACTAGAACCACATTCTCATGATCCACCATCTCTATGGACTCATTGAAAACTTTGGAAATGAACTCCGCATCTTTGGTTTTCTCCTCACAATTAACCACCCTCATAAACATTGCCCATTTGGGGGACATTGCAATAACATTTATTAATGGACGGTTTTTGCAATCTTTCCATCCATTTGTAACAAGAAACTCCCGATTCAACCCAAGAATCTCTGATTGGTTTCAGTGATGTCTCTACAAAATTCTTCTCTCTTCCCAATTTGGTGGTGTGCACCTTTTCATACCAAGACTTGTGAAACCAGGAGGTGTACTATTGATTGCTGACACCAATTCCCGTCAATATAGTGATCTCACCAACTTGAAAGGAAGCCCATTGGCATAGATTTAACGTGCAATTTTTTATTTTGCAATATCTATTGGTTCCATTTTAAATGCCTTGTCTAATGGACCTCTTTTGCAGCTGGGAATTTCTACTTCATCTTGTGGAGAGGATATTTGCAAGAAGGGATGTTTGGAAGCCATTATTGAATAGGTGGGTAAGGTCATTGTTTTTCTCTTTGCGATAGGATGAGTTCTTAGTTTTACTCCTGCAACCATTTTATAAACTTCTTGTTATGTACCCCGCTATTTCTTCAACATGCAACCTGTTCTTATCTTCCCCTAGGCCTTCACACATTCTAATCCCTTTCCTAGAAGGGCCCATAAAATGAAGTTTCACTCGATAATACGAGCTATTAAAATTTTGTTTACACTTTTTACAATTCCACAAACATCCCCCACCTCCTCGAAGTTGTTCAAACATTTTGGTATATCTCCATAAAGAAGATGCTTTATCATTTTGAATTTTTGGCTTGCATCCACACCCACTAAACTCGAACTAGTGGCCTTTCTTGCAATCTGATTTTTTGTTATTATAAAAATTACACAATTCTAAACTAGAAAAAAAAATGCAAGCATAGAAGTGGAGAACAAAGATCAAAAAACATTATAACAAACAAATAAACTTTTTTCTTTTCCCTTGACAAAAAATTAAAAAATTCATCACAAACTTGAAAAATATTCAATAGAAGACTAAAAAAATAGGGTTAAATGCTTACCTTAGATGCTTAAGTCTCCTATATGAAAGCTATCTGACATTCCACGATCCATCCCCTTCGACAAGAACCAACTACCCTTCAAAATGCCAAAATGGAGACAGAGAGTTGAGAACAAAGAGAAAACAAAATGATTAACTTTTAGATCAAAATTGTCTAATATGAGTTGTTTAAGGGTTTCTTTAGCAAAAAGCAAAAAAAAGGTTTTTATTCACTTTTTTAGGGCCTCCCACGGGTACCTTGTGGGTATGCCCAAGTGCGCACAGGGTGCGCCTCGAGAGTGCTCTGCGTACACCATCGCATACCCACAGCGCACTCAATGCACTTGGGATACACATACTAGGGTGCAAACCTACACCCAGTACGTCGACATATAGCATACCTTGCTAACAGCATACTAGGGTGCGAACCTACACCTAGTGTGCCGACATACAACATACCTTGCAACATAGTTCTTCAGAGAGGGCAATGACCAAGCAAACGAACTCGCAAAAAGGGTGGCCATGTAACATGTTGGCCTAAAGTAAACAATTAAGGGTTGGCGACCTACTCGCTAGGAATAGTAACGTCATGATAACTGAGTAATTCGCCGTGCAGGCAATCAAAAAAATTAAAGAGCTTGAACATACATACATATATATATATAGAGACACACACCAGTGCCCAAGGGAGAGAAAAATCTAAAACACCATGAAACTCTTTGAAAGTTTTACTATTCAATAAACAACCTGCTTCTATTTGATCCTACTTTTTTCATTCCTTGCTAAAATCAACGACTCAGAAATATGAACAATTACATCGATCTAAATTTGCAATCTTCCTAATGCTCTTGTAATGAAATTAATATGAATATGTCACTTTGAGGGGCCAGCCGTCTAATCCACTTCAAGGGTGATGCCTCTAAAAGTCTCTGATAAGAACAAAATACTCAATATGATGATAATAACAAGATACCCACTCCATGGCATAGGACAACAACTTCTAAGCATTCTAAAGACTTCTCTCCATTTTCCTCTGCAAGAAGGTAAAAGAGCTAAGGGACAGGCTGGTTCTAGACCAAAACACTCCACTATTGATCACATTGTTACCCTCATATTTGTGGTCAAAAAAATATAGAATATTCAAGGTGAGCCTTTTTGTGCTTTGTAGATTTCAAAAAAGCTTTTGACATAGTACAACGTTACAAACTTTGGGATATAATGGAAGAACTAGAAATTCCTAATGAGCATTGGGCATGGTACATAGACTTTATGAGCAGGTAAAAGCCAAAATCAAAATGGTGGATGGGATGTCAGATTGTTTTGGCAGCGATATTGGTGTCAAACAAGGGTGCCTGCTCTCTCCAACTCTATTTGGATTATATATTGACAAGTTAGAATGGTTAAAGAAGACTAATGGAGGAGTTCAACTAGCTAAATATGTGATAAAATTACTTCTTTATGCGAATGACCTCATCCTAATTGCTAAAACAGTTGATGGATTACGTGAACACTTGAAGGCACTTGAAACCTTTTGCCATGAGGTTGGGATGCAAGTAAATACTAGCAAAACCAAAGTGATGATCTTCTCTTTGAAAAGAAACAAGATGCAAAGCACTTTTCTTTTTGAAGGCAAACCTTTAGAGATAGTGAGTACAAATATTTGGGGGTCGATTTTCACAACAAACTCAGCAAGGAAACATGCAGAGCAAAAAGAATTCAGGGAGTTTGGAAAGCGCTATATTCCTTACAAAACAGATGTAGGAATGCAGAGTTGTGGATTGAAAAACGAAAAAATGTTTTTTGGTTTGTTGGTCACCCTGGTAATACTTGGCGGCAGCATGTCAAATCAAAAATGGAGGAAAGTAGAAAGAATTCAAAAACATCTAATCATCAGCAGCCTCAAAATTAAAACTATTGTTCCTTATGATATCCTATTGGAAGAAACATGTATTTTCCCATTAGAAGCTTCAACAATGGTTTGGTTGTTAAGCTACTTAAATAAAACACAAAGTATGTTAAACACCGCTGGCATAAATTGATTATGGAGGAAAAACAAGATAGAAGAAAGAACACGTGGATGAAGCCAAATGACAAATCGATGAAAAAATGGGACGTTAACATACAAGAATGTTCAAATACCAATGAAGAAATAAAAAAGTTTGAGGGAAAAATCCAGGAATATCATATGGTCTAAGAAAAATGAACGTAAAAAAGCATACTATATCAAAGAATTTAACCCCACAGGAGACCATGAGGAAAAGGCTATGTTACTGGATCCCTTTCATATGCCTCGTATCCTGATTCTGGTACGATCTGAATCTTGGTTCTGCTTGGATTCCTCCCGGATTCTTGACTGGAATTCGGATTCTCTGTGGATTCTGCAGTATGTTACCGGATCCCTTTCATATGCCTCGTATCCTGATTCTAGTACGATCTGAATCTTGGTTCTGCTTGGATTCCTCCCGGATTCCTGACTAGAATTCGGATTCTCTGTGGATTCTGCAGTGCAGAATCCACAAAGAATCCAAATTCCAGTCAGGAATCCTACAGAATCCAGGCAAAATACGAAGGAATCCACGAAAATACGAGCATGTGGGTGCCCAAAAACAGGCCACACATGCCAATTTTTTATTCTTTTTTCAAACTAAAAAACCTCTAAATCCTAATCCAACCAGTAAAGCATACATTTGGTCATTTGATGGTCATTCATTCATCTCTCAAGCATTTTTCACCATTTTTGCTTTGTTCATCATGTAATGACATTTTGATACTTTTGCAAAGTATGAATATGATATAATCATATATTGGCAATTATGGATTTATCATTTTATGAGAATCATGCTTCTAACTTATTATTATCATTATATGTTTGAAGTTTTAAACTAATGATAAATGAGCATTGACATGTTACATGTATGGAATCTATGAATATACATACATACATACATATATATTATATATATTTCGAAAATGCCTATATATATACCCACGGAATCAGGATCTAGCCCAAAAAAAATTTTGTCAAATCGCCAAATCTGAATCCAAACCAGAATCAGGATTGGCTACTTAGGGAAAAAGCATACATAGGAGAAAATATCAAATAGAGAGAAAAAATTATCATAGCTCAACTTAGGACTAGTTCTCACCACTTGAGGTGTGAAACAGGTAGATGGATGATACCTAAAGAAGAATGGGAAAAGAGGATTTACCTATTCTGCAACAAGGGTGTAGTAGAGACCGAACGACATTTTATCATGGAGTGCCCAGCTTACAATGACATTCCTTCCAGCTATGTAGATACTTTAGAGGTAGGCAATTTATGTACTCTATTTGAAGAAACGCAGCTAGACAGAACAGACAACCTTGCGATCAAAATACATTGTTGAAGAAGGGATCTAAAGAAGAGGTTACAAAGTGGGATCTAAAGAAGAGGTTACAAAGTGCTTAAGATCTTGACACCCTATTCTTGGGTGTGTGCCACTTAGGGGGTCCCATAGGCTGCTTTAGCTTTGTGGACGTTATTAAAATCTTTCATTCATTCATTCAAAGAAAATTGAATCTTAAAGAAAGGTGTGCACTGACTTGAATCTGAGGTGGAAATATTTCCTAGGCATGATTCTTTGTTTTTCATCACAACCTCAAAACTCCACCGCCTCCTTAGTGAATCATTTTTCTTTTATTAACATGGCATAGACAATACTCTTTTTTCTTAAGCTGATTTTAACCCTTTTGTTGCCAATATAGCTTCTGTTGTTTTGTCTTTTCCTGTTGATTTAGAATGGCAACTTAAAAAACCTGAGCATCCTTATTCCTCTGATGCAATTGCTTTCTGATTAGATGCTGATTACTAGCATGGCACAATTGTCTAACAAAGATCATAGCATATCCTTTCATATGTTTGTCTCTTCCTGGCAACTCTTCAATGATATTTTAAACTTTGACCAGGCACACTCTTCTAAACTTGCTGATCTGTCCATGCTGACTGGGACCATCAAACTCTGCTTTTCTGCCAGTTCATAACATAAGACAATGATTTCTGAGCATTCTCAAGACTTCTCTCCTTCTGCCTCAGCAATGCAAATTGAACCTTAAACAATGGTGTGATCATTGATTGAAATAAAATTGCTTTTCTTAATATCCATTTTGACATGATTCACTTACACAAACCATCAAGTTAGCATTTGGACATAATTCCCATGTCATGATGCTTCAAACTTCATCTTTTTCCATGCTACACCACCCTCTAGGTTTGGCTGGAAGTGGATCTTTAATTAAAATTGCACCTTCCCTATTATTCACTTCAACACCAATACTTAAGCCAAAACTGCTTGCATAATTTTATCGAACAAATTAACATGTTTGCAAGGCAGAGAAATTTGAACATAAGATTAAAATTCAAACATGCTTTTTAGACTAATACCACTGTCATTCATTTGTCACTGACACGATAGTTGACAAATTGATCTTTAACTCTGAATATTGAAACTCTAATCAATCTGCAAGAATGTGTTGGTTTGAAAAGCTAGTTTTGGCGTGACAGCCTCGCCATCTATCTAGGAACAACTATTAATGTGGACTTGACTCAACATACAAATGATGATGAAAAATGTGTATCAAATAACACAATCATCGATTTTTGCATTGGGGGCAACAAAATAGAGTAGGGGTCTTAGTTGATTTCCACATCAACATGAAAATCAAAGACTGCAAGTGTATCAGCAACAGGATTGACAGCCTTGAATGGCTGCGAAGCAGGTTGAAAACTGGCATAGATATTACCAACCATGTCTGCAATGAGAACAGTATTATCAACATCATAATGCCAAAGAAATTTCTCCATTACATTGAAGCCTGACGGAGGGACTCATTTTTTATTCTTTGTAATTATATTTACTGTGTTTTTGCTCCTTACTTGACTTCATCAAAGATTTTCATTCACTCTTATCATCTTATATCAGTTTTATCTATTCGTAGCCACAGTACTATTTTTGTTTGTAATAGTGCATGCATAATATGGCGCCAAACTTGAAGTCTGTATTTTTTTATGTTCTAGATGGTGTTCTTTACAACTTTGTCATCTTTAAGTGCTCTGCCTACAGCACCAAACCTCCCATCTACAGAAACTGAGCACTGGATGAGTCCATGTATACAGAAGAATATCAATACAACTTGAACTGGATATTATGACATGAATTCTAATAAGATCAAACATACAGTTCCTTAGATGGTTAGGATTGATAATAGGTATATTTGGATTGCATATGCTATAATTGACTTTGTGATGTCCCCAACATTCTGAAAACAGTTGTAAAATTAAAATTAGTTGACAAGGTAGTGGCAGACCTTGTTCTATACATAATCTGCATTTTTTTTGCAAGCAAAGCAATAAAGGGTGATGATTGATGGGTTTGGCAAATCACCACGCCATCCATCCACCATGTAGACAAAATGTTTATGATGCCATTTATGAGTGACCTCCATGATCACCTATAAATCTCACCATAACATGTTGACTAAATGAGGGGTTGATGACTTGATGATCAATTGAAACTAGCCATCATCTTAAATCACCAACATATTATGCATACCATGTATATAATCATTCACATACACTGCATTCATAGTATATCTCACCATACCTGCATTCTGTCATATTGGCCATACAACAGCATTCACCTACTCTGTATACATACATCCATGATAGATTTCACCATGTCTGCATTCTGTCATGAATATTTATGTAACAGCTATACGTTGTTAAGCACATATACATGGCAAAAAGCATCATGATATATATATATATATATATAGTAGAACAATGCCGCAATTATAATTCATGACTACATAGCATCACATAGCACTGTCATTCACATTACCATGCATCATACAAAACATATCGCTTGCATTATTATCATCGACTTCCAGCAGTATGCATTGTGATTACCATAACAAATTGGTTAACCAAGCAATTATCATTGGATGTGATTATGATAGCAATTGGTTAACAAACTGATCTCAAACAACCATTAAGCAAGTGATTACGATGTGTTAAAGGAGACATCTCTTCATACACACTTCTTCCTCTCACATCGCATGTATATATATGCTCGATCAATTCATTCGATCTAATCATCATTGGAATATCATTTTATCTCTTTTCATCCTTTACGGATTGCTCGATACGAGCATATTGCCTTACGGCAGACATCATTGAAGCAAGATCACAAGGATATAATCATATACAGCATCCTGTATATTTCCAGAGCATATTATTATCGACATATCAGAGACGGCTTTAGTATTACTCAGAGCACATATTGATTGACATATAAGAGACGGCTTAAGCATCATCAAGAGCACATATTGATCGACATATTAGAGACGGCCTGCAAGTATTGTGTGTTTATACGCGTAGATCAGACACAGCAAGCATCATATGGTACTGAGGCCCATCTCAGTCTTTACATATAATTCTTACAAATCAAAAACAGCAAATATATTGTTCGATATTGATTCTTCATACAATAATAATTATATATAAATTACTGTCACATTCTGTATGCTTTTGGAATTATGTCCCATTCATTACTCATAGTGCATCAATTGTTATACATTTATCGGTTACCTTCCTAAGAATTGTATCGAATTCAGTAGTGTTCCATATCTTAGAAAAGGGGGATATTACAGATTTTCTTTAATTTCACCTCCTGCCTTGTGAGCCATCTTGTTGTCAAGGTCGCAAATTTTGCTTGTGCATTAATTTAAAGGTCTTGTAATAGTGATAAGTTATGTATTGCTTGTGTACTGAAGTACACATCAAACAATCGTCAATAATCTTCATAAAAAAGGTTGACAAGATAAGATTTAATCTGAGTTGGCAATCCCATTCGGGAAATAATGCATGCAAAAGATTGATTATATTCTGCCAGGTGAAGCTTTCACATAGTCTGAGTGAGGATCAGTAGGCTTAAATCGTCTTTTAATATTTATAAAAACTCATTAAACAAACTACCTTCGCTAGCTCTTGAAAACTGATGATGAGGCAAACAAAGTTCCAAACAAAGGGATAGAACAGAAACAGGAAAAATCTGTCCAAATGTCTTGCACTAAAGAACAACTTCAAATTACTTATAATGGATGTTTCACAAGAACTAGAAACTGGAAGATGATATTCAAATGTCTCGCATCAAAGAGCAATATAAAATTACTTGTGCTACATAATACACATGAACTAGAAACGAGGGAAAGAAGTACAACCATCTTGCATTACAGATCAATTTCAAATTACTTCTGATGCATGTTTAACAAGAACTCGAAATAAGCAAATGTTGTCTAAATGTTTTCCATTAAAAAGTAATATAAAATTACTTGTTCTGCATGTTTTACATGTATAATAAACTTCCCAAAAAAGTCCAACTCTCCTGCATTAAAGAACAATTTCAAATTAGAAGCAATCCATGTTTCATGTGAATTTCACATGTTTAAGCCTTAATAATAGAGAAAACCAGGAGACCTTATCAAAATATCATTTCTTGTGAGACTGATGATGATTCGTAGCTCAACACAATAGCATTCCCAGTAATTGAATCATTACACCATGAACTATTCCTCGCACAGCCAACCTATTTGACCTAGCCTTGTAATATATATACACTGTTATAGTATTTCATTAAATTGCCAACTCCACAAGATAACCTTGTTCAAAATATTACTTTTTGGGAGATTGATGATGATTCATAGCTCAATATGATAATAGCATTGCCAATAATTGAATCATTACATCCAAAGCCTCAGTCCTCGTGGACTAGGGCGCCCAATGCCCCTGTCCAAGCATTTTGGCCCCAAATTTTTAAATTACAACAATCTGCTTTGCAAGTAGCGCGAAAGTGGTCCCCAATGTCAGCCTTAACCAGAAACTAAATCTGAAAAGGTCTAAGTTGCATATAAATACAACTCCCTCTAATCTAGCATCTTCAAGGTAATCATGAACAAGTTTGCAATCAAAGATTCAAGCATTCAACTCTCAGCAATCCTGATCAAGTTTTATATGTTCCTCCATGATGAAGACATGCATTGACATCAATCAAGCAACATCAAGCTTTGTATGAAACTTTAAGGCAAGCATTTCATATCAAAAGTATTATTTATAATTTCAAGCATTGCAATTAAGGGTTCCAGCCTCTATCCTTTCTGAGGACAAGATCTCTTTTCATCAATCATTGTTGTAGACTTGTAGTTGAGGTGGAAACACCAACTCGGGGTTTGACTAAGACAGGCCTCTATACAACACAACATGTTTCCCTGTCTACAAAAGCGCACAGAAGACTAAGACAGACAGTCCCAGACTTTGAACAAACAAAAACCCCTGGACTAAATCGCTCTAGTCTAGTGTTCGACACTTTTTGACTGATTTTAAACAAGAGATCAAAAGAGCCTTCTGATCAGAAAATGGAACCTTTCGGTGATGAAGACACCCTCAGACTAAGGTGCCCTACTCTCATGTCTGACATTCTGCTCCAGATTGCAGCTAAAGGTTCTACTTTGTAACTCATTTCCAGATCTCTTCTATTATGTTGATTTCCAGTCCTATATCTTACTGTTTATGGTGAAAGTTATTAATTTCTTATCATTTCATCTAGGTCTTGCATATTCTTATCATATCATAATCAAATCACACAATAAAAAACCTCCTTCAAAAAAGGAACAATTAATCAAAGAGTTCAGCTCAAATTTAGCACTGAAGTTCAGCCTTGTTGATTGTTCCCCAATTGAAGAACCAATGATTCAATTCTAGGGTGACTAAGATCTTAGTTTGTATCTATAAGCTAAGGTCCAAAAGTCCAACAAATCCACTGCCAACTCCACCAGATGATCTTGTTCACATATCACAAAACAGGAATATCATCTGACAAATCTAAGAAGAAACAATTACAATATAAGCAGAAGTATGCCCCTTTCATAAAGCTAGACATAAAAAAAAGAGAACCAAACACAAAGAGATGATAGGCAAGAGCATGTAAAATTATTGATGATCAATAACATTTTTCATAACCCCTCTATGTCCAATCGAATGATATAATCATAGACAGAGAAGCTAACAACAAGAATGATGCATGCGTTCAGAGCTTCACAAAAAGGATATTACCAACCTACTGAACTAAAATGAGTCCCTCGTAAAGTTTAGACAATCAACAAAGCAAGCACTAAGGATACAAATCATACAATTATATATTTCAAAAGGTTATAGTCTACAGGTGGGTCATTTCTTGTCCACGGCCAATGTGACCAATAACTTCAGAGAGAGAAGCATGGCAAATTTAAGTCTATTACACATCTAAAGTTTCCATTAGAAACATCATAAGCAAGCAACCATCTTATCTACACATCCTCTCCCTTACCAAGTTTCAAGCCATCTTGAAGGTCTTTCTCCATCTTCTCAACATAGCTGGCAGCAGCCTTGCATTTACCTAAAACAGCATCCTCCTCCAGATGCCCATCCTGAACAGCCTGATAGGCTGACACTATCTTTTCCAATGCACTTCCAGCAGGCAGCTTCTGATTTCATGTAAAAAAGAGCAAGATATATGACTTCGGCATTGCATCCACAATAACAGCTATATAAACCTTTCTTTGTCAACAGTATTGACAAGTACACTACAATATTTTTTTATTGTACTGTAGAAGCTGATAAAACATCTCTATAGCAGTCATCAAAAGATTCAAACAAGTGTCTGCTTCAAAAAATCAAATGGATGAGAACAGTCCGCTCTACTTACCAATTTACTGGAATGTAAACTTTTTCCACTGCTTGTATTGTTATCTGAGGGAAGAAGAGAACTTCTGTTTATCAGCTCCTCCTTAAGGATCTGACCACGAGACCCAAAGACTTTTCTTTCCTCCCAAATATCGACCTATCATTTTTTGGTACAATTACCAAGCAACGATTATGAGAGAACCAAATAAAGGCAACATGCACATATTCAAATCATAGGACATACAGCACGATATTCAATAGCATCATATATCCAAGTACAAAGCTTATCCTCAATATTTAGGAACAAGCAAAGTAATCAAACTCTTCTTATAGAAAATGTGAGATGAATTATATTGTGGATTATTATATTTATGCCAACAGAAAAGAGATAAAAATAAACAATTCTTTCCTTGTGAATTAAATGCTCCTCAGAATTTGGCTTAAATACGAAGACAAGCAATATTGAAAGCAAAAGCAAACTTTCATAGAAACATTTATCCAAGTATGGTGCATTATTACAATGCTGTTCCTCAACTATAAAATGAATGACTTGTCTGTCAATTAACTGAATGGGAACGTGAAAATATGACCTGAAATTCCTTTCATCCATTATCATATAGATGTACACTGTTTGATAATATCGAAATATTTCTCTCCTCCACTTCAAACATAATGTGTATTGGTAAATTGTCAAAACAGTAAAATTACACTGCTAGCAGGAAATGGCAGATAGCTCATAAAAGTGAAGTACGCTTCACTTTCCATGTATTTTACTTGAGCTCTAATACCTGTATCTTAGCTCTGTACCAGCGACAATCTTGTAGCAATAATATTGTGCATCCAATGATGTCTACTAAAATTGGATTATGGAACTCCACCTCATGTAAGTGCTTGGCCTAGTACACCTTTACGAAAGAAGACTTGCACACCATTGCCTCCCCTTGGGATTGGAACGTCTAAGATCCCTTCTCCTACTTTCATTGGTACAAAATAGGAGGTATGCTAGAAAAATTGGCCATTTGATTTGCCTGAATCCCAATATAAATAATCAACCTTATCATATTTTTTAGACAATATTACCTTAGGGACCTTGCATTTATTGAACAATCTTAATTGGGACATATAAATCAAGAGAACATTGTTAAGCATCATGATTATTATTTGAGGAAACTTGCATGGAATACTGTGCACTTACATATGATTGTATTTATACTTAGCACATACTCCATGGTTTTCAAAGCATAAAGAAACTTCAGCAATATCTTAAGGACAGGTTTAGGTATCTTCCCATTAATATTACTTTAACTCATGCAGTTTGATTGTCAGGTTAACTTTGGCACTGATTTTGAATGGCCTTGCAGTGCAATCTCGAAGTTGAAATAATTCCATTCCACATTGCCACTTTATCATGCTTTTCCAAATCCTTTTGTCACATCTCTCCAACATTTTGCAAGATATTTCTGTTTTCCCTAGGAAGATCACAAGACAAATAGGCATTGGTGGGGATATGTTATACACCTCTGAATGTATCCATTTAAATGCCTGAGTATGGACTGGTTTGTATGAAAGGGTGTTACTACTTCTGAAAACGATACAATTCTTATTATATACAATCTCAGCGCATGTTTCATAATATCATTCATTTCTTTCTAAGTTACCAGATTCGCTCAGCAGACCTGGAATTCACGATTTGGTTTGGTGCAAATTCCGGTTCAAATTCGCATTTTAACTGAGACATTCGCTTGGAATTCGGTCAGCGGGACCCTGTGCAAATTTAGAACGAATTTGACCGACTTTCTAAATGCATGCGCGAGCCCGGATGGAATATGGATCAAATTTGGGTCGAATTTGATTGGCCGTCAGTTGTTGAAAGTTATATTGACTTTTCAATGAAGTTTTTTAACCTTTGGTGACGGCAAATACAACCCTAAATGTGACAGCATAACATTCTTATGTTTATCATTTTATGCTTTATCGTCACGGCATTCTTCATACGCAGTGTTGCAAACGGCAGTTACAGTCTTCTCCAATGGCATTCTTCTGGTCTTCTAGCAGCAACAGGAACAGCGACAGGAGCAGCGAGTGTCTGGTCTTCTAGCAGCGAGTGTCTGGTCTTCTGGTCTTCTAGCAACGGCATTATTGTTTTTGAACCGAAACATTGATATGGTGGTGTATTTTGGCATTTTGTTATGTCATTTGAACTAAAACGACAATATATGTGGTGGTGTATTTTTCTATGTTGCTTTATTATTAGCATAGTAATGTATGAACTTATTTGCTGCTGCATATTTCTATATATATATATTAAAAAAATGCTTGTACGGACAAACCCAAAACGAATCGAACCCAGCCCAAAAACATTTTGGATGAATTTCGAACCCGCATCCGAACCGGCAACTTAGATTTCTTTCTATTCAGCCATTGATATACTGGTCGCTTCTGCTACTGATTAAGAGGTCCAACAATCTTGAACAGGTCTTCCTGGAAGTTTCAAGAGAAATTTGAGCCCTATTACTTGCCATTAATTTGAAGAGATAAAAGAACAAACATTTTTTTGGTCCCACTTCCTTTTTGGTTTGCATGGCATGGAGCGAACCTGATCATTTTGGTGAGCTTATCCACAACAAGAAGCATCTGCTTATTATCATCAAATATTTTGAGGGGATTCCTTGCAAAGTATATTATATTGTCCCCTTTTGTTAAAACTTATAAAATAGGGACAATTAACTTTCAAAAATCAATTTCAAGATACTTCTTTCCTTAAAGTCTATAATAACACTAAAATGATAATGATTGAAGTCAATAATTGTAAGAATAATAGTCTATAAAACCACTTTATAAAAGATTCTAATCTGATTTTATAGGATATATGAGGACAATACCACTGCTATCTCTTATTCAACACTTAGATATATTCAAGATGATTTTGATCAATATATCTGCACTAAGTGCAATGCAATCAATGTTAAGATTATCTCTGCTGTCTCTGATATGATTGATGACAATTGTGGAAGGATGATCTTTGGTATCTAATCTGTGCTTCTGCCAAACAATATGAAATGTGCAACCAGAATTGTGCAATCTGGCATTATGCAACCAATGTGATTCGCAGCCTTTTCTGATTTGACAATAAGAAGTATGCTACAATATCTTCCTATCACCTACAGTGATGCAATGCTATTCATGATCTGACTCCATAAACCTGCAATATTCTCAATATCGCAAAAAGCGATGCTATTGCTATGTCTGATCTCACTTATTAAATATGCAAAAACCTTTCCAATCGTTTATAGCAATGGGTGATTTGCTGCTCCTGATTTATCTTGACGAATATGCAAATATGCATGATATCGTTTATAGTGATGAAGTGATGTTTCAGCTTTGTCTTTGTAAACTTGCAACAATGGTGTTCTTCCTGATTTTGAACTTGATATATATGCAACCAGTTTATGCCAATGGCAATTGCTCACTTGAGCGATCCAATAAGGATGTAAAGGGGAATAAGAAATAATCGATCATTGAGAGAATGAATTTGATATCAATAATATATCTTGCAATATCAAAGGGGTTGCATCTATTGAATGTCCAAGGCACATATCTCTTCCAAATCGTACCTCTTCATAACACAAACATATCAGTTTGTATACAAATCTCCTCTCTTCTATAAACTAATAAGTTTATTATGCAAATTGCTGCCTTCCACGATTAATTGTTGTTTTCTATCACTTGTCTTAATCAATATTCTTGGGTTGTTGCTTAACCATTCTTGGTTTATCCTTACTATGCACTGATAATTGATCCAAAGCATTCGAATGCTTATAATATCTTCCTCTATCAGACATCGATGAGGACTGGTTTTCATATATGATTGGTCTACTTAATGCTTGCTGGCTGTTTATGTTTATCACGTCGATACCCATGATGTCTATTATCTAATTTATATGATGATTGATCTTTTGTGATGATGATATCATTATGAATGGGTCATTACCATCTCCACTCCAGATTGTTTCCCCACAAGCAATCTAAGATTTGGGTGTTGGAGAACTTGTTCATTCTCCCAAGCTGCATCTTCTATGGGAAGATTTTTCCATTTAGTAATGTATTCCTTGAGGATCGATTCCTTAACTTCTTTTCCCTTATATTTATAATCTTTTTGTGAATCAAAACTAATCTACCATCTTTGTTCAAGGGTGGAAGTTCTTGGGATGCAAAAAATTGTTGTCCAAGAGCTTCCTTAAGTGAAGATACATGAAATACATTGTGTATCTTGCTGTTTTCTGCTAGCTCTAACTCATAGCCTACTTCTCTTAGTTGTTTGCTTACTTTGTAGAGCCCATAAAACCTTGGTTTCAATATTTTTTGCCCCACTTTTCTTCAAGGAAGATTGTCTATATGGTTGTAGTTAGAAATATATCAAATCTCCAACCTCAAAACATCTTTCAATCCAATGCTTGTCCGCATAAATCTTTTGTTGATTTTGGGCATTTTTTAAGTTGTCTTTAAGGGACTTAAGAATGTCTTGGCATTATTGAGTCAATTCCTTAGCTTTTGGTACTCTGTTTTTGCCAAACCCTACAGAGCATTGAAGGTGTCATCCCAAATGACATATGGTATGTAGTGTTGTAACAATATTCTCCTAAATGGAGCCATTTGATCCATGTCTTTTGTTCTGTCACATAATTGCATTAGCAACCTTCAACCCATTTACTTATGATCTGCATCCATCCATCTATTTGTGGATGGTACCTAGTACTGGATGTCAATTCCGTGCTAGATAATTTAAATAATTCAGTCCAAAATATGCTAAGAAGTTTGCTATTCAAGTCAACTTCTATATTCTTCGGTAGCCCATGAAGTCTACATATCTCTTTAAAGAATAATTCAGCCAATTGTGGTGAATTGACTCTATTGAGATGGCGAAAAAGTGTGTGCTACGTTAATCAATCTACCGCCACAAAAATCCAATCTTTGCCATAGGCTTTAGGAAGTCCCGTGATGAAATCCATTGATATACTTGCGCATTTGTACTCCGGGATTGGTAAAGGTTGTAATTGTCCCACGGGGAAAGTATATTTGGCTTTATTTTGCTGGCATGTAAGGCATTCTCTTATGAGCTGAAGGAAGTCATCTTTCAATCCTTTCCAAGAGAATCTTTCTCTCACTTGTTTGTATATTTTGAAGTATCCTGGATGTGCGGCAGTAGGTGTCTCATGGACCGCTTTTAAGATCTTTTCTTAAAAATTTGACTCGGGCACTAAGTAGATCCTCTCCTTGTAGATGAGGTCACTAGTTACCTTGTATTGGTCATCTTGAGCCTTTCTCTCTTCTAGATCACATGTGAATGTAATTTTAGAATATTCTGCTAGGAGATGGGCGTTTTAATCATTTGATATGGTGGATATGAAAAAAATAGTTGATCTTCGGTAGAGTGCATGGGGCACCACATTCCTCTTTCCTTTTATGTATTCTATATCAAAATCATAGGCTTAAAGGTTTCTAAACCACTTTTGTTGCCTTTCATTAGGGTCCTTTTGTTCCAAGAAATATTTAGGCTATTACGGTCGGTCCTTACCACAAATATTCCCAACACAAGATATTGTCAAAATTTGGTTGACACATGCATTATGACAAGCATTTCTTTATCATGTGTGAAGTATAACGGATAAGCTTTCATTATTTTTAGTATCCTGCTTTCGAAGGCGATAGGATGCCTGCCCATTTTGCATTAAGACAGCCCCTATTCCTCCTCCTGATGCATCACATTCTAGGACAAAGGGCTGATTTAAATCAGAAAGTGCTAAAGTTAGGCAATTGCTTTTGGTTTATTTCAAATTGTCAAATGCCTTTTGTGCCTTCTTTGTCCATTCAAAAGCTCCCTATTATGTTAAACTTGTCAAGGGTGCCCCAATATGGGAAATACTTTGAGGAATCTTCTATAATAGCTACATAATCCATAGAGCCCACATAGCTTAGCTACAGTTTTTGGTGGGAGCCAACACAAAATGGCTTCTATCTTTTATTGATGTACTTGAATGCCCTTTACATTAATGATGTGTCCTAGATATAAAATCTCAGTCATTCCGAACTCACATTTTGATTGTTCGGCATAGAAAAGATTGTGCTTCCATTATTCCTAAGACCTCATGCAAGTGCTTAAAATGTTCTTCCCAAGTTTTACTATATATAAGAATGTCACCAAAGAACACTAGTAAGAACTTTCTCAATTGTTTGTTCAATATGTGATTCATTAATGATTGGTAAGTTGTTGGTGCATTTATAAGACCGAAGGACATGAACAAAACTTCATAATGGTCAAAATAGCACCAAAGGCAGTTTTGTGGATATCATGCTTTCACTCTCTTATTTCGTGATATCTCAATCTTAAATCAATCTTGTAGAAATAAATTGCTCCGTGTAATTTATCCCATAATTCGTCAATCTTAGATATCGAATACCAATTTTTTATGGCCTTTTTGTTGAGTGCTCGGTAATCAATGCACATCCTTAGGGTTCCATCTTTCTTATTTAACAAGACTACGGATGCTGCAAATGGGCTTGAGCGAGGTCTTATATGCCACATATCTAGTAATTCCTTAACTGACTTTTCAATTTCATCTTTGAATTTCATTGGGAGTCTATATGTGGTGGTGATGGCCGGTTTTCACACCATCTTCTAATTCCATGATGGTTCCAAAACCCTATGTGGGGGTTTGCCTGGTGACATTTCTCCAAAGACTAAACTGTGTTTTTTAAGATGGTTTGCAACTCCTTGTCATGATACTACTTTGGTTTTTTATCAATTACCTTGATGGACACTTGCCATTGTGTCGCCCATACAATGTCACCATGTCTAAATATGCTCTCCATCTTTTTGGATGTTACAACTTTAGGAGTCCCATCTGATAGACTGTTAAATATGATCTTCTTGCCATTTTCTTTAAACTTGAATTCCGTGGTTAAGAGATTCTATGAGTACTTACCAATAAATGTCTCTTGGATGCCAAGTATTGTGTAGGTATAACCAAGTCCACAACGAAGAAATCATCGGTGACCATATGGTTATTGATGGTGATACTTAATTTTGGAACCTTTGTTATACATGATAATTGATAACCATCTACTACCATTAATTTGGACATCTCATGTTTTTTTGTTTAAAGGCTTTGTTTTGCCACCAAGGCGGAATCAATAAAGTAATAAAGCCCTATCACCAATGAGTATCCTAATCTTTTGTCCTTGTAAAATGCCTCAAACCTTAAAGGAGTTAAACCTTGTAGTTCCCAACATGGTAGCAATTATGCCTCCTTTCTCTTGGGTTTGGGAGAGCTCTCTTCCTTTTGTTCTTCAACTAAATCAATCTTATTTTCTTCTTCATTATTGGGTCTTACTTCTATGTAATGGTGTAATGTCCCCATTTTCAAGTTCTCTAGCAGTGTACTTGTCCTTGAATTTCTACGTTTGTGTCAACTTGTTCAGAGGGGTAATTTGATGTTTTTCAACTTTCGGTTTGGGCTCTAAGATTCTTAGAGGGGGCATCTATTTAGTAAGTCACCCAATCAAGTCCATTTATCATCTTCCATCATCATGATCACTCCTACTTGGTAAGATTTCAATTTCGATGCATTTTGACCATGGTCTCTAATTGGATGTATTATTGAGCTATTTTTAATTAATTCCATTAAAATTATCATTTTAATTAAATACATTTAGCAAGCAACTCAGTGTTATAGCTTGTTGGAAAGAGGATGAAAAATTTTAAATGATGAGATGCTTAGAAGCGATTTTAAGAGCCTAAAATATTTTAAAGTGAATTAAATCACCTCTTTGAGTTAAAAGCCTTAATAAATTAATAAGGTGATTTATTTTAATGAATGGGCTTTTATTATTTGATGCTACATCGGAAATTTAAAAAGGGAAATGATTCTTATAAAATAAAAGCAAAAAAAGCATTCCTAAATAAAAGCAATAAAATGCTTTTTCAAAAAAGCAATGAAAAAGAAAAAACAATTCCTAATAAAAGTGAAAAAGGAAAAAAGTGCTTTTTCGAAAAGAAAAAAAAACCAAAAAGCTATAAAAGGATGATTGGGCCTCTCATTTGGGCATGTTGTGTTTATTATTTTTGATATTTCTCCTCTACGAGCAAACCCTATGCGGTCCTTTGTTGAACTTGGTTCAGCTCAAGGTTTGTAAGGATGAAATCCCTTACAGACAACATTCTTTACGTTGTTGAGAGACACAATCTGGAGAATAATCTTGGGGATTTCATCTCATAAGTCATAATCGGGCATACTTGTAGAGTTTGTTTCAGTTTTCACAGAGGTGTATTGCATATAGTTTGTTAGAGGCCGACTAAAGAAGAATAATAAGGGTTTGTCATTTATTCATTTATTTTGTTCGTCGTATACTGCCAAAGAGGGACATGAGCTTTCTAGAGCTGGATCGCTAGGGTTTTGGTGTCTTCTTCAGCAGTTTGTGGGCGCCTAGAGTGGGAAACTACATTATAATAATCTTCTTTATTATTTCTGAGGTTTTCTAGAATTCGACATCCAGTTTGGTAGCGATTGTTTGCAAATTTCATGAACAACTCAAGTTATTTCAATGTTGCATTTTATGGCTATGCTTGAATTAAATATGTAATGCTATTTAATGATCTAGGTTGCTCTTAATTTTGGCAAAAACTGCATTTTCAAATCAGAAATAAAATCTACATATTTAAGCTTCATGTACTTTTGAGTTTTGTTAGTTTTCAAAGTTGTTAAATTACTGCAAGTTATTTGACTATCTGCACTTTGTTTACCATCTCAAGACACATTCAAAACACAAAAAATAACCAAAAGCGAAATAGGGCAGCATGCTATAGTGCTACCAAAGCTCAGAATTTCTTCCAACCTATTGGGCAAATAAAAAAGCCGATTTTCAGATTTAAAATGGCATCAAATGACAGAATGGAGTTGGCCAAGGTGCTTTATGAGACATGTAACAAACTTAATTTGGAATCACAAACAAGAAAAATGTTCTCATCACTTTCATTCAATTAGAGGGATGTATGACCATTGTAGAGCAATCACCTCCTGATTTGCTGCAGATTTCCCTTCCTCCTATAGAAACTGCTTTGATCAACAAAGGTGGATGAGGCATTTAGATGGTGAGATAAGGCCATTGGCTACCACTTGTTTGATGGAGATCACAAAAATCTTAGCACCTCAAGAACCTTACGACGATAACACAATGAAAGGGGCACTTCAGCTAATTGTTGATAGTTTCCAAGATCTTGGGAACATCAGAAGTCATTATTTTGTCATTATTTTTCTAGAAGGGTTGTCATACAAAAAACATTTGCAGGAATCAATTGAGTAATCTTATGCTAGACTTGGGACTGCATGATGTAATGCATAGCATTTTTCAACATTTCTTGGTCACAATCAAGAAAGAACACAATGAAGATGTTATTGCAGCCATGAAGACTATTACAGTTATGTCAATTAATGAGAGTGAAGCTATTTTCTAGCCCCTTATGCATATATTGTTAGCTATTTCAAGACAAGAACAAGATATTTCTAAATCTGCTCATGGGTTGGTCAAAAAGGTGCTCAAACAATGTGAGGGAAAGCTAAGAACCTTCTTGGATATTGAGGAGGTTAATGCAGCAAAAATTAATGAATAAAATACCATGGAGCATAAGAAGCTTCTGGACGATTCTTTCGTTATGTGTGCAGCTACTAAGCAAGAGGAAAGGGTGCAATGGAAGTGTCATAACAGCACTATTTGATCCAATTTCAGATTTATCTAGTGATGCTACTAAGACTAATGATTTCCATGATATATCTTGTGATGAGTTCACTAATATCCTTGTTGATCAAGTGCATGGTGAAAACAAATTTTCAAAAGAAGGGGATTGAGAGAACAAATGTGATGATGATTTCAAATCAGCTTTGGATAATGGATATGTTGAGAGCATGCATGATGATGTTCTCCAATCAACTTTGGATGATGGGCATGTTGAGACCATTTATGATATTCTCCAATCAGCTTATGATGATGATTCTAAATCTTATTCTAGTAATGATTCTTAAGCTATGTTACCCGGGGACGCGTTTCCAACAAAAATTTACCCGTACCTGTTTCCGGGACGACCCGGAAACTCGGAAACTTCCGGAAACCTTTCCCTTGGCTGTCCCATAAAATTAATGTTTCAGTTTTGATAATTTGTTTGATTTCCACTCTCATGTGAACTCTAAAGTTAAATTATTTAACACAAACATTATATGTTAAGGTTCTATAATTTATATAAGCATGGTTTATCCATGTTTTTATATGAATATTCGAAATTTCCCTATATATTTTTTATTTTTTCCCTATTTTTTATATAGTTGTTCCCCCTGCCGTCCCCTGCCGTCCCCTTGCTCCGAGAAAAAAAAATCTGTCCCGGAAACCCATTTCCACGTCCCCGCGTCCCGCAAACCTGGGGTAACATAGTTCTTAAGATGACTTAAGCACTTATGTGTTGGGGAGTAATTTATTCACAAGGACAATCAAGCATGAGGAATATGGTGAGCACATTTTTTCTGAACATAAAAATCAAACTTTAAGCATTTGGGATCCGGATGTTGGGGTGATAGCACCTATGTATGAGGACAACACAACATGGGAAGAAATTTTGTTTGATCGTGATAATATTTAGATCTTAGAGCACAATGATTGCACTGAGGATGGAAAACAAAACCGATAAATCATTTCTTGTACCTGATCTTGTGCATCGACATAATGGCCATATTGATTTGGATCGACAATTTGTTGTTGAGAATAATGAGGGAGAGGATCAAGTGATTTGGGACAATTATGAAGATACTACTAACAAGTATGACACATGGTCTAATTCTGGTATTCATCATTGCAGCAGTTCTCTTGATTTGCACAAACATAGTTGGAAGAATCAATTTGTGGTGTTTGTTAATGAATGAATGAATGAATGAAAGATTTTAACAACGTCAGCAAGGCCGAAGCAACCTATGGGACCCCCTAAAATAGCACACACCCCAGAATAGGATGCTAGAACCTTAAACAATTTGTAAATTTTTCTTTAAATCTGCTCTTCCACAATGAATTTTAATCACTTGGTTTGTGTGTTTTGTCAAGCTGTGTTTCTTCAAATAAGGTACTTCAATTATCTGCTCCTGAAATATCCACATACCTGGAGCGAATGTCATTATATGTCAGACACTCCATGATAAAATGTCGCTTTGTTCCTCATTGCAAAGCAAAGATCTTCCCATTCTTCCTTAGGTATCATCCATCTGCCTATTTCACATCTGAAACAATGAGAACTAGTCTGAAGTTGCGCTATAAGCATTTTTACTCTGAATTTAATATTTGTTCCTATGTATGTTTTCTCCTCATGGTCTCCTATGGGGCTATACTCTTTGATATAGTAGGATTTTTTACATCTATTTTGTTTTGACCATATGATACTCCTGAATTTTTCCCTCCCAAACTTTTTTATTTCTTCATTGTTATTTGGACATTCTTACATATCAACATTCCATTTTTCTACCTAAGTATGAGGACGACCCAACATGGGAAGAATTTTTGTTTGATCGTGATAATGTTCTGATCTTAGAGCACAATGTTTGCATTGAGCATGGATAACAAAACCGATTTATCATTTCTTGTACCTGATATTGAGCATCGACATAGTGGCCATGTTGATTTGGATCCACAATTTGTTGTTGAGAATAATGAGGGAGAGGCTCAAGTGATTTGGGACGGCTATGAGGTCACTCTTGGCAAGTATGACACATGGTCTAATTTCGTTATTCATCATTGCAGAGTTCTCTTGATTTGCACAAACATAGTTGGAAGAATCAATTTGTGGTGTTTGTTAATAAATGAATGAATGAAAGATTTTAACAACGTCAACAAGGTCGAAGCAACCTATGGGACCCCCTAAAATAGCACACACCCCAGAATAGGGTGCCAAAACCTTAAACAATTTGTAACTTTTTCTTTAAATCTGCTCTTCCACAATGAATTTTAATCACTAGGTGTGTCTGTTATGTCAAGCTGTGTTTCTTCAAATAAGGTACTTAAATTATCTACTCCTAAAATATCCACATAGCTGGAGCGAATGTCATTGTCTGTCGAACACTACATGATAAAATGCCGCTTTGTTCCTCATTGCAAAATAGACA
The DNA here is from genome assembly GCA_018584345.1 of Thuja plicata. NCBI lineage: Eukaryota > Viridiplantae > Streptophyta > Pinopsida > Cupressales > Cupressaceae > Thuja > Thuja plicata. The sequence continues at coordinate 1,938,006 of MU225139.1, read as the reverse complement.
TATTCTCTCTTCCCATTCTTCCTTAAGTATCATCCATCTGCCTATTTCACATCTGAAACGGTTAGAACTAGGCCTAAGTTGCGCTATACGCATTTTTTGTCTCAATTTAATATTTGTTCCTATGTATGTTTTCTCCTCATGGTCTCCCATGGGGTAATGTTCTTTGATACAGCAAGCTTTTTTACGTCTATTTTGTTTTGACCATATGATTCTCCCAAATTTTTCTATCACAAACTTATTTATTTCTTCATAGTTATTCGAACATTCTTACATATCAACATTCCATTTTTCCATCCATTTGTTGTTTTGCTTCATCCATGTGTTCCTTCTTCTATCTAGTCTTTCTTACATAATCAATTTAGTCCAACAATGTTTATCCATACTTTTTTTCTTTACATAGCTTAACAACCAAATCATTGTTGATGCCTCTAAAGGGAAGATGCATGTTTCCGCAAATAATATCTCATAGGGGTTAGCAGTTTTAATTTTGAGACTGCTGATGGTCAGATGTTTTTGGATTCTTTCTACTTGCCTCAATTTCTGATCTGACATGCTACTTCCCCAAATCTCTACTTCGTCAAGGATCACAAGGTTAACCAACAAACCAAAAAGCATTTTTTTAGTTTTCCAATCCCATAACTTCGCATCCCTACATTTATTTTGTAAGGAATATAGCGCTTTCCAACCTCCCTAAATTATTTTTGCTCTACACGTTTCCCAACTAAGTTTGTTGTGAAAATCGATCCCAAGATACTTGTACTCATTTACTATCTCTAAAGGATTGCCTTAGAAAAGAAAAGCGTTTTTGTCTTCCTATTTCTTTGCAAAGAGAAGATCATCAGTTTGGTTTTGGTAGTGTTCACTTGCATCCCACCTTCATCACAAAACGTATCAAGCACCTTCAAGTATTCCCTCAATCCATCAATTGTTCTAGCAATAAAAATGAGATCATCCACATAGAGAAGTAGCTTTATCACATATTAAGCTAGCTAAACTCCATCACCGCTAGTCTTGTTTAGCCATTCTTTTAACTTATCAATAAAAAACCGAAATAAAGTTGGTGATAGGGGTCACCCTTGTTTGAAACCTATATCACTGCGAAAGCACTGTGACATCCCATCTATGGTTCTAATTTTAGCATTGACTTGCTCATAAGCCTATGAACCACAGCTCTGAGCTCAATAGGAATTTTAAGTTCTTCCATTTTATCCTAAAGTTTGTTGTGTGGTATCATGTCAAAGGTCTTTTTCAAGTCAACAAAGAAGCAAAAGGCCCCATCACCTTGACAATTCCATATTTTTTAAACCAACAATCAAGCGTAACACCGTGATCAATAGTGAAATGTTTTGGTTTGAAACCAGCCTACCCTTAGCTCTTTTCTGCCCACCTGCTGATTTTGTGTTCAACCATCCTGCCAAAGAGTTCCCAAGAAGGGGATTAATTGTAGTAGTGCAATAATTTGATGGATTATTTATGTCGTTGCTTTTGTGGAGAGGAATCACAACGCGGGTCGTCCAATTTTAAAGAAAACCCTCTTCATTGACATTATTGAACATACAATTGATATGGGATGCAAGGATATCAATGCCCCATTTCAAATGTTCAGCTTGCAGCCCATCAATATCTTAGGCTTTTCCCCTTTCCAATCTTTGTATGCCTTGCCTTGAATGATATCTTCAATGGTGAAAAGCTCGGTTGTAACATTGATTACCAGAGGTTTATGCTAGTCCTGCCCATACTCATATAACATCTTTGCATATTCAAGCCATTTCGACCCTGTGATGCTATTCTCTCTTTGCTTCCTCTTTTGTTGCAGCTCTTTCCAAAATAATTGGGGTTTTGATTTCCAAGAGTAATCAGCTCCTTCTTATGTTCACATATTTTTCTTTTTTACACCTTAATAGCTTTTCATACTCTTTCTTGTTTTCTTTACGCATTCTTCCTCCTATATTTCTTTTTGCTAACTTCCACTCATCATCAACCAAGGGTTTGCTAGGAAAGTATAGTTTGCCTCTCTTTTGGGTCGGCCCATTTGTTTCGCGGAATTTATGTATGCTGGAATAACCAATTTTGGAATTCAACTGAATTCTGGAATTCTGCTATTCTAAAAATGAATTCTAGAATATGGGCTGGACCCGTTTGGTTCCGGAAGATGACTGAGAAGATGCATAAGAAATTTTAATTGTTTATTTCTTAATCTTTTAAATACGGTTGTATATGTGTGTATATATACACACATGTGTGTATATATACACACGTGTATATGTGTATACATGTGTGTATATACACATACACGTGTGTATATACACACATGTGTATATATACACACATACACACATGTGTGTATACACACATACACACATTTGTGTATATATACACACATGTGTGGGTATATATACACACACCTGTATATACACACATGTAGATATACACACGTGTATGTGTGTATATATACACAGCAACATGTATACACACATACACATGTGTGTATACACACATATACACATGTGTATATATACACATACACATATACACACATACGCACGTGTGTGTGTTTATATACACACCTGTGTATATATACATGTGTATATATACACACCTGTGTATATATACATGTGTGTATATATACACATATACACACATACATATGTGTATGGGTATATATACACACACGTGTATATACACGTGTATATATATACACTGTACACATATACACACATGTAAAGCTTAAATTTAGTTTTATAAAAAATTGGAATTGGAATAGCCAATTCCAATTCCACCTATTTGGGTGGAAGATGCATATTCCCATTTTGGGGCAAAATTGGAATTTGAAAATTCCAATTCCAATTTTGAAAGATGGACACAAACATGGAATTGGCATTATCCGGAATTAGATAATGCCAATTCCAGTCTAATTCCGCCAAACAAACGGGTTTAATGCCTTGCGAATTAGAGGAACTAAGGTATCTTTGCCTACAAGATGTTGCTTTGCGTGATCAAACTCATACTTGGAAATCCTAATAAGCCGTTTAAGGGCATCCTTGAAAATTTTTTGATTTTCTAAAGTCATTAGTATTCTACCATGTGAGGGTGCCTTCTTTTGCTTAAGATGAATTTGCTCTCTTGTTTAAATTAATGGCCAATTTTTAATAAAATTGGGTTGTGGTCTGATTTTAGCCCTAATGGGCATTCTCCTATCTCTATCTCTTTTACCCTTGAGATGTGCTCTTGAGAGAAAATAACATAGTCAACAACACTTTGGTCGTTGTATGTTTTACAGGTGATGTTTCCTGAATTTGGCCATACTTTCATACCCTTGCATATGACAATGTTGTACGAATTGCAAACGCCCAATAATTCTATGCCATAATGATTAACATTGCCCTTGTTGTCTTTTGAAGACCTTTCACAAAACTGATCCTTCTCTTCTTTTAACCATAGCAAGTCACTTCTTTCTTTGTAACTTATCTTCAAGTTGAGTGCTTGATTGTTTTTTGTCCTAGCATTAAAGTCTCCAATTATTAAGACTTCACCCAAAGCATTAAAAACAAAAATGTCCTTTCTCAGTAATGTGTAGGGGTCTTCCTAACCTAGGTTCTTCTTCTTATATGTTTTTGAGCCCTTTGAAGCGAAGTAACATACTGCCACTCTAATCGAAACTTGATTTTATATTATTTTCAACCATATGTACTGCTTGTTTGAGTCTTATTTCTCTATATTTATAATTCTGCCCCAAGTTTCTCTAATTAAAACAGTGATCCTTCGTGCCCTTTGCCACTATCAGTTCTTTCATTGCAAACCGAGGCTTTTTGTATCGCTCGAACTCTGGAACTTTACATCTACCGTGCTAATGTATCTTTGAAATAAAGATAATGTCTTAACCTTTAGCTATGGGCCCTGACCCAATTCCTCTTCTCCATGGGTAACGTCTACAATTCCAACTAACCAGAGTTAACTGTTTTTGGGGGGGCTCGAGTTCCTATTTCTTATGTGTCATTTTGTCATTGATTTGGGCCTTACTATTTTGTAACCAAGCCTATTTTCCATTATTTCTTGTTCCCTTTACCTTTGATTTCTTTTTGAATTATGGTAAGATCCTCATCAAGATATACGTGTGTGCCTTTGAGGAACCTCTTGTTCCTTAGAATCTTGTTCTTGTCTTCAAAGTTCTTCAAAGTAGCCCTTACATGCCTGCCCAAACTATCTTTTGTCAATTGTCCAATCCTTTGTGCTTGCTAAATTATTCCATTCTAATTGATCTTTAAGGAAGTCCCTTGTTAATTCTTTTGTCTTTTCCTTTTCTCCATAGTCTTTTAACCCTTTAATGATGATATTTGCTGCCTTATCATTTTTACCCTTCTCTTCCCGAATCTGCCTCCTTACTTGTATGTTAGTTTAAACCTATTGGTCGTAATGTTAGACTTAGAGGTCGTATTGTTAGATCAGATAATTCCTATAGTAGAGGTGATAACTACTATGTTAGATCTAATGCATTCCCAGGAACTTGTTATTACTGCAATAAGTTTGAACATAAACCTAATGATTGCAGGACAAGAATCAACAGTCAGTGGTCATATGATTACAACAGACAGGAACCTAATAATCAAGGTAACCAGGCAGATGTTACCTGTTCTATTTGTCACAACAATGAACATAAGGCTGTGATTTGTAGATTAAGGTCAGCTAAAGGCAATGTTGGACCTTGGAATCAAACAGGTATGGCTTGCTATATCTATAACAAAGTTGGTCATCTTGCTAGATCATGCAAAGCAAGAAAGAATAGCAGAGGTTAACCAGTGAACAAGGTTGCAAATGATAAAGGGACGAACATTGTTGATGTTGAGGAAGTTAGAAGTGAAATGAAGAAGACATGGGTGAGCAAAGGTGAATTAATATCTTCTAAGTTGACTGAGAACTCCAAAGATTCAGGAAATGTGGAGAATCCATCGGTTAACTAAGTCTGATATGACTTGGGGGGAGCACTAAAAGGAAAATATCCTAAACGACCCCTATTAGTGAATGAGCGGTAAGATTCATATGCATATTGAGATGCCTATTTGTGATTTAATGATGTTAGTGAAGATAAATAGCTATATTTGGTTTTGTGTTGACCAAATCTAAACAAGATCATCGAGCAATGACTATCAAAGACATTGAAAACAAAGAAGTGAGAATTGCTTCAATGGTGGTTGGATACAGAGTATACCAGTCCAGTCGGTTGAACAGTGTACCTGGTGGAGCAATTCATGTTGCATACAAAATGGTGATAGAGGATGCAAAGTATGCTTTATGTGAGATGTTGGGGAGCCAATTCTTAATGAACATGGAGAAGATCAAGAAAGATAAGAAACAATCATTCAAATATGGTTCAATCCTGGTATGTATGTTCTTCTATCTGCAGAATCAATATCTAGGAATAGGTCCTATTACATGGTTAGAAGATCAACCAGTAGTTATGCAAATTAAGCAATGCATCAACACATTAGGAGACAATTTCAATACTGTCATGTGGGGATACTTTAAAGATTTTCAAGGAAAAATGCACTTAAGAGAGAGAATCCCAAAAAGTATAGTTGAAAAGTACAAGACTGATATTTGCTTTCTAGTAGATACAGATACATGTATGTTGCAAGCAGTTACACCTAGAACTTCTTGGGTACCAACTATGGGTTATGAAGTAGATGGTAACTTAGTTACTTTACATACTGATGTACTTTTGTCAAAACCTATTGATACTTCTACACCTAGATTTGGAACATATGAGGAGTCATCATTGAAAATTCACAGTGAACTGAAGGCACCGGTAATCCAAAGAAAAGTAAGGAAACAAGTTGACAATCAAGCCAAATTGAGTGGCATAACACAAGAGATGATGACTAAACTTAGGAAGAAAATGGAAAGTGAGAAGGCAGGCACATATGTTGTTGTTGAAGGCAAGAAAGTTGAGGTTGGAGTTGAAGAAGTCACACCTCAAAGAGTCACTAGGAGTCCAACACTAGAACAAACTCAATCTACTACTACTCCTATTATGACTAAGCCACTAAAAGAGTCACCTGTGACTATTCAGCAAACCTACAAAAGAAAGAAAACGAAGACATCTGGCTATAAAGAGACTAAGAACAAGGAGAGTAAGGATAAGGCTAAAGAAAGAGAAGTTGAAACTGAGTCTGAGAAGGAATAGAAGGAACTAAGAACTAGTGGGAAGAAGTCCTCTATAATAGGAAAACCTACTGTGAAATCTGTAAAATTTGATGATACTATTACAGTCGACAACATAATTCAGGATGGTAAGGAGAATGGAAGAATCACAAATGTGGTGAAGTGTTTTGATACATGTGTCACTAAAGACAAGAAGAAGATAGATGATGTAGTCGTACAAAGTCTACATAATTTTTGCAAAGCACCTAGTAAGTTATACAAGGCAATACCTAAGGAACAGTATAAGCCAGTTGACAAAAGATGAAGGGAATCTTTGAAGGTTGATAGAGTAATGATGGAGCAAGAACTTGCACTATTACAACCTAAATTAACAACTGCGGATGTGAAGGTAATGGTTGAAGCAATGAGAGGAGAATTCAAGAAAAGGAACGGAGTCTCAAGGATTCTTATTGCACAAATACAATAGGTGAGAGATGAGACAATGGAATCATGAAAAAAGAGTGAAATATATGACAACAACCAAGGACAAATCGGTAGAAGAAAAAGAAAAAGATCAATAGTCTAAAGCTAAAGAAATCAGAGAGGTCAGTGACAATGTTGTTTCTGATATCTTTGAGCAAATACAAATCATTGATTCACAACCAGAAGTTGATGCACCAGAAGAACAGATTGCAGAGGAAGTGACAAAACAGAAAAGGTGAAGAACAAACCATTGATGAAGATGTATTGTCAGTGAAGAGGAAAATCGTCCTAACCGGTGAAGCTAGCACATAGAAGAAGAGCGAAACAAAGAAGTCTGATAGTTCACAGGAAAAAGATGAAGGAGAACCTGAAGATGAGGAAATCCAAGCAACTATTGACATTACAAAGATGAGTCCTAAGGAGCTAATGAAGATGTCTGAGAAACTTAAAGATAAAGCAAAAAGAGAGAGAGGATCTTTATTGTAAATCCTTTAACAGGGTAGATCCTAACAGATCTTTATTGTAAATCCTTTAATAGGGTAACTTCTTTATTGAAGGTTGAAATCCACTAGCGAGGTAAACTCTAACAAGTCTTTTGGTACTTCTAACAAGGTACTAGTCACTTTTAATAGGGTGAACCCTAGAAAGGGTAGTGTAGTTCCTAACAAGGCAAACACTTTTTACTACAGTAAGGTGATTTGTGGGTGTCATCCCAACCGTGGTTTTTTACCTCTAACAAGGGTTTCCAAGTGAGAAATTTGTGTCATGTGTGATGCTTTTGTGGATGCTTGATGTTGTTTACTTCTATTTGATAATATCAATTGCATGTTTCATTAGTTGGAAGTTGCTGATTAGCTTTGTTAGATCGGTGGTGAAATTTCTAAGTACTTGTCTACACTGATTTGCCCCCCCTCTCAATGCTTGTCCATACTAACAATTGGTATCAGAGCATTGGTCCTCTTGATATTAAGCTTAACCGCTTGAGGAAAAGATCCCTAAAAACCAACATGGAGAGTTATAGGTATGAGAAGCAGTTGATTCACCGCCGCCCTCAATGCTTGTGCATACTAACAACAACTAATCTCTTTATTGATATGTCAGTCACCCATATCGAAAAGCTTTGAAAATTTGTAATATATTCCTCAATTGATTCTTCTTGCTTTAATTGTACTACTCTTTAAACTAATGTTTGGGATCTATGTTATTGAACCATTCAAATGGTCTCTCAATGAATTCCAAAAATGAAGAGATTTGACTGTGGTCCATGGTGATCATGTCGTGGTATCACCACTCATGAGCGACCCCATCTAACTGTAAGGCCGCAAATTTAATTGCTTCTTCGTCTACCATTGGATTCAATTGGAAATATGTGTCGATTTTTTGTACCCATGCACAAGTCGTCGTGGTCTTGCATGATCCATTAAAATACTGTAGGCTAAGTTTTCCTATTTTTTTCTTAATCCTGAATGATGATTGTTTTTTGGCAAGTGCTTCATAATCAAATCCATGTAGCCTTCGAGAGGCATTTTGGTTTGTAATCGTCCATGCACCCAATTTTGGCAGAAACTAATCTTAGCGTTCGACTAGGGTATGTTCACTTGTCCCTTGTCAATCCATTTTCGGAGTAAAGTTTGGACTCATCGGTCTAAATTTAGAGGTATGAGATGGCAAGCTTTCTTTCTTACCTTTTCTTCCTTCTTCTGTGTTATGACTAATATCAATCATGGATTGAAAGAATATTTGTAATAGTTATGCTAATTGTTGTTGTGTAATTCATTGATCCTACATGAATTCACTCGTCTTGACATTGAATTCTTCGATGCTAGTCTCTACACAGGCTGGAAGGATAGCTCACTCTGATAGTACTTGTAATGTCCACTTATGTTAAAATTTATAAAATAGGGGCAATTAACTTTCAAAAATTAATTACAAGAGACTTCTTTCCTTAAAGTCTCTAGTAACACTAAAATGATAACGATTGAAGTCACTAATAGTAAGAATAATAGTATATGCTACCACTTTCTAAAAGATTATAATCTAATGTTATAGGATATATGAGGACATTATCACCGCTATCTCTGATTCAACATTTGGATATATGCAAGAGGATTTTGGTCAATATATTTGTACTTCAAGCAATGCAATCAATGTTAAGAATATCTCAGGGGCGACCCTTTGGTGAAATGGTGGGGCTTGTTGCCTGTAGTGCCAACAACCAAGGTTCAAACCTCGCAAGGTAACTCTTTACTGCGTCAATAATAAAGAGGCCCCCAAGATCTCGTATCTTGATTTACCTGCGGGATGTGGAGTGGGGCATTTGCATTCCGCCTAGGGAGTACATCCCTAGCTTAAATTTGAATTTTTTATACCCACGGAATAAACGGCTATGGGTAACGGCTATGGAGGCAATGGCCATGGAGGTTATGGCCAGGGAGGTCGCGGACATGGAGGCAATGGATCTGATGGATATGGCAATGGAGGCAGAGGCACGAGTGGTTTTGGGTATGGAGGCAATGGATCTAGAGGAAGAAGCTTTGGAGGTAAGAGTTCAGGAGATTTGGGCTATGAAGGCAACAGCTTGGGTGGAAAGGGCTCAGGAGATTATGGTTTTGGAAGTAAACGATATGGTGGCAATAGCATAGCTGAAACAGGATATGGAGCCAAAGGGTTTAGAATCAGAGGACAGAGTCAATGGATACAACCTGTGAGAAGGTGGGCGGGATATAACCTACAGAGTGACCCTAAGAATGAGAGGCCGAACCAAAGCAGTAAACAACAAGCGAGAATGGATGGCAGAGGTCGGCTTAATAATAGAGTGGGATGGATTCCCCCACGGCAGAACACAATGCAGAATAGTGTAGGGCGATGGAATGGAAGGGGCAGGGAGAATAGAGCACCCTTTATTTGGAAACCTGGTGGATCCTTCATGCGCCCAAGAAATTTCAACTTTAAACAAATTGAAGGCAAATTCTAGCGCCCAAAAGAATCTAGCAAGGAAGGAACAGCCACCAAACCTATAATGGTCACACCAAACATGGACAAGAAGGTAGATGATTTAACCCCTATAAGAGCTACTTCTTTATTGATTAATAATCCACAATGGAATGAATCAGTTATTAGAATGCAAGATAGAGCTTTCTTCATGAAGTGGATAGGACCATGGCCATCCATAGACAAAATTCAAAAATGGATAGAGAGAAATTGGGGACATCATATTGAAATCAAAACCCTAACTAATGAATTCCTCCTCGTCATAAGCCCATCAAAAAAGGATAAAGAATGGACCCTGAATAGTGGCCCTTATATGTTGGATGGAAAAGGTATCTATATTCGGGATTGGAAACCTAACTTCAATCCCGATAAGGAAGAGGTAGAAAATATTGTGGTGTGGCTGAAACTTCAGAACCTTCCATGGGAATATAAGAACGAGGAAACAATAAAAGCAATTGGGAACAGCTTAGGGATTTTCATCCAAGCTGGGGATGCAGTTGACTGTAATGATTTCTATATATACTCCAAAATGCTTGTCAATGTTCAGAAATGCTATCAGATCCCAGACTATGTGGTTCTTGGGTCAGCACAAGGGGAATGGAGATTAAAAATTGAGGTGGAGAATGCGAACATTCAATCGAAGACAATGACGGAAACTGAAAAAGGCAAAGATTGGAAGTCAATAAATCCATAGAATGGATAAAAGAGATAGAAAAGCAGAGGACTAGACTCCCTAAATGGTCTATAGGTTTTGAGGAGGAAATGGTTGCAAGACAAGATCTATATAAGATGGACACAGCAAATGGTAATCAGCCCGGAACCTTCTAGGGAATCTGGGATGCAGGATAACAACAATACAATTAGCATCCCTACTAGACATATAGAAAGTCCAAAATCCACTCAAATGGTAAAGGAGACTCCTTTCTCTCCAATAGGATACCCTCCTAATAATGAATTAAAGGAGGCTCAAACTGTAGGGAAGGAGTGTGAAGTGGCTCTGATCGTGCCTGACACATGGGAGGAAGTGTTAAACACCCCAAAACTAAAAAGCTTGCTTCCACAGATAAAAGCTTCAAACTAGACTTTCCAATAGAAGGGAATTGTCCTTCAGCATAGAGGGGACACTTTAATGAAGAGATGGAAGATTATACTTCGGGCTTTTGCGAGGATATTCAAATCACACCGATCAGAAATCTAGAAAAAACTATGGAAGACATAGAAAACACTGTAGAGCATAGCTGGAATACAGATTCAGAATATGGAACTCGGGAGGAAGTAGGGGAGGATAATTTAGGCTTTCATGATCAAATTGATATACTGGAGCAAAGAACAATTAGTCAAATTGAATCAAAGATAAAAAAACAAGATGTAAAGGAAAAACAACAACGAGAGCGTAAATCAACTAAGGCTAGGCTTGCCATGGCTGGAAATGCATCAGACCAGTCAAAATTGCTAAGATGGGGAAGAGGATATCCCTCTTCCCGAAAGCCATGAGGCTCCTATCATGGAATGTCAAAGGCTGCAATGCCCCTGACAAAAGGCACTTGATCAAAAGATGTTTTGATCAAGCCCAACCAGATTTAGTATTTTTCCAAGAAACAAAGCTAAGTGGTGATGGTGTATTACAGTTCAAAAGAAAATTTGGAAGATGGAGTGGATTCTTTAATGAAGCAGATGGTGCTTCCAGTGGATTAGGATTCTTATGGAAGGAAATGGGTGTAAATGTCAATTGAGTTGAGGAAGGTAAACATTGGCAATTAGTAAAGGTTTTATCCTTCCAGATGAATACATGTTTTTTTGCTTTCAATATATATGGTCCGTGCAATCAGGCAGAGAAACAACAGCTATGGACAAACCTAACAGGGGTTATAAATAAAGTGAAGGATAATATATTTGTGTTGGGAGGGGATTTCAATGCAATTCTTTCACCAACTGAAAAATTGGGTGGGAAAGGATGGATCAGTCAAAGCCAAAAGGAATTTGCAGATTTTGTGGGCATTCATGAACTACAAGATGTATGCTTCCAAAACGGAATTTATACATGCACGAATAGAAGGGTGGGATTCACTAATATTGCTGAAAAGATAGATAGATTTCTGCTGGGGGGCAACTGGGCGAAAACCAAGTGGTTGGGTCAAGCAGAAATATTACCAATAACAAGATCTGACCACTTCCCAATATGCTTACAGTTACTGGAAGATGCAATTCCAGAACGGGCACCATTCAGATTTGAAAAAATGTGGTTTAGAGAGGTGAGTTTTATGGAATTGATTAAAGCACGGTGGATAGATGCCCCAAGACGATCTGGCAATTGTGCCTTTCTTTTCTTCAAAAAAATTCAATACCTAAAGGAGAACCTTAAAATTTGGAATAGGGAAGTTTTTAAAGATATTTTCAAAGAAAAGTTCAATCTGGAAAATGAACTAGCTGCTTTAAATGAAATCACAGCTCAAGTAGGGATGGACAGTAACCTTTACAATCAAGAAACGGAATTAAAGCAAAAATACAGTGAAGTGTTAAATAGAGAAGAAATTTTTTGGAGGCAGAAATCAGGGGAACTATGGCTGAAAGAAGGGGATAGAAATACAAAATTCTTTCATAACTTAGTTAAGGGTAGAAGATTATTAAATAAGATTTTCACAATAAAGGATGGACAAGGAAATATTGTTGAAGGGGATAAGATCAATAAAGTGGCAATAGACTATTTCTCAGCAATCTTTGCTAAGAATATAGGAATGGAGGAAGTGGATGACAACCTTATAGAAGTGTTACCAAATCTTGTCACAAATGAGCAGAACAGCATGCTTATGAAGCCTGTAAGTGAAGCAGAAGTGAAAACGGCCCTATTCAGCTTGGGCAGTGATAAAGCCCTGGGACCTGATGGATTTCCCGCTCTGTTCTTTCAAAAAGAATGGAGCATTCTTGGGAAAGAATTATGTGGGGTGGTTGAGGAATCAAGAAGAGGCGGTTTCATATTCAAGGATTTTAATAATACCTTTCTAACTTTGGTCCCTAAGAAGGGAAAGAAAGAAGCACTTGCTGACTTTCGACCGATTGCTTTGTGTAACATGGTCTATAAAGTAATAGCTAAGGTAATGGCTAACCGTTTCAAAATAGTGCTGCCCTCACTAATATTAGCAGAACAAAGTGGATTTGCTCAAGGAAGATCAATTTATGAGGGAATCATAGTTGTGCATGAGGCAATACACTCTACCAAATTGGGAAAGAATTCAGGTATGATGATCAAACTAGACATCCAAAAAGCTTATGATAATGTGAATAGGGCTTTCTTAATAAAGGTGTTGCGCAAATTTGGGTTTGAATCTAGATGGTGTGACTGGGTGCTGAGCTGTATCTCTACTTCACGCCTCTCAATACTTATAAATGGCAGTCCTCAAGGATTCTTTGACACAGCTACTAGTATAAGGCAAGGTAACCCTCTATCACCCTTCCTTTTTATCATTCTCGTTGAAGTATTAGGCAGAGCAATCAAACAAGCAGGAGGTCGGGGAGATTGGAAAGGGATAAAGATAGCAAGAGGTCTAGATCCAGTTACTCATTTACAATTTGTAGCTGATACATGCCTCATGGGGGAAGCATCTGCAAGGGAGGCTAGGGTAATAAAGGTCACCTTAGATTCATATAGTGCAGCTTCTGGACATTTTATTAATTGGGACAAATCTGAAGTTTTTTTCTTCAACACATTTATCCCCACTGAGCAACATGTGCTTAGATTATTAGGAATGAATGCAGGTGTTCTTCCTAATAAATATCTAGGTATTCCACTCTTTACAGGGGCCTCCAAGGCAAATTTATGGAAGGAACTAGTAGATAGTTGTGTAAAACGTTTGGACAGTTGGAAAGGAAAATGGCTAAACTATGCAAGCCGCATTTTGATGTTACAGTCAGTTATATCAGCAATCCCGATATTCTTAATGAGCTTCTTAAAGATCCTCATTAAAGTTTTAAAATACATTGAACAAAGGATGAGAAAATTCTTCTGGAATGGAGAGGAGGAAAAAATACCATTAGTGGCATGGGATTCAATATGTAAATCCCGAAAAAATGGTGGAGCTGGAATAAGGTGGCAGTTAATTAATAAAGCCTTAGGAGCCAAACTAGTATGGGAAATGTACACAAAACCATCGCAGCTTTGGGTGAGGATCCTTAAGGAAAAATATTTGGACAACATAGACGATAACAGGATACTTACTGTTTAGAACCCCATCAAAGGATCTGCAATTTGGAACTTTATTTTAGAATGTAGGCCAGTCATTTGTGACCACATTTCATGGCAGATTGATGATGGAAGGAATGCGGCATTTTGGGAGGACTCTTGGAATGGCAATAGGGCTTTGTCAAATATAAACAATTCTCAGGAATTAATGGCAAGCACAAAAAATATATGGGGGGATAAGGTTCGAGACTATATGGAACAGTTTCAAGGACCTTTGGGACCACAATGGAAGTGGAAGGAGATCAATATAACAGGTATGAATGAAAGCAGTTGCAAGGATCTGAAAGATATTTTAAATAATAGACCAATTGAGTTAGCAGAGGTAAAAGATATTGTAATATGGTGTGCAGCTAAAAGTGGTAACTATTCAGCTAAATTGGGGTATAATATCTTACTAAATGAAGAAACTGCAAATGAGTGGCCTTATAGACTATGCTGGGATCAGGACTGTTTGCAGAAAGCGGGAGCATTCGCATGGATTGCTATTAAAGGAAGGGTATTAACAGGAGAAAGGAGGAAAAAGTATGGTTTGATAGGCCCATCTATGTGCCCATTATGCAATAATGCTATTGAAGACACAGATCACCTCTTTGTTCATTATGAATTTGCCCAACAATGTTGGGGAATGGTAAAAACAAAATTAAATTTTGTAGGGCCGATGCCGAGATCACTTCTAGATATATTCAAATGGTGGTGGAGGGATCAAAGGAAATCAACCTTCTCAAAAGTTTGGACAGTAAGCCCCTCAATAATTTTTAAGGATATGTCTGAACCAATAGAAAGAATTATATTCAGAATAAATGCTTCAATACAGGAAGTAATGAGCTTTGTTGTAAGTAAGCTATATACAAATACAATCTTTACATCTTGGGACAGATATATACACAAACAATGGTCGGGAATAAGAGTCAGATACAAGAATGATGGTAGTCATGGAGGAACAATAAAGATGAGTAGAAAGGATGTAAAATATTTTCCTCCAGATATAGGATGGATAAAAATTAACTTTGATGGACCTTCAAAAGGTAACACGGGGATATCTGGACTGGGTGCTATAGCAAGAAATAGTGTTGGAGATATGTTAGCATTGGCAACTCAGAAGATAGGAACTGGAACGAACATGGCAGAGGCAGAGGCTGCTCTACTGGCAATTAAGCTAGGAAGAAGATTGGGGGTAGAAAGATTGCACTTAGAAGGTGACTCTCAAATCATTATAGAAGCTATAAAGAAAGGAAACTCCCAGACTTGGTCTATAAACAACATAATTAGGGAGGTAGTAACCCTTCTTCAAAATATGAAGGAATTCAGTATTAGCCACACATTACGGGAGGGTAATGTAGAGGCCAATAAAATAGCAAATTGGGCTACTAACCTTGATAAAGCAAACACTATAATATATGAGGACTTTAATCAAAATAATCTTGACATTGATTATGTTTCAATTTTAAAAGGGACGCAATGACATCATGGCCAAAGTTAGTAATGGAATTTAAATCATAGCAAAAAGAGGCAAGTGGTCAATTGGAAAGGACAGGAGTGACAGCAGTTGTTTATGGAAACTTTCAAGAATGAGGAAGTCGAAGGACAAATAATCAATGCAGTAAATGATTGCCAGGCTTTATAGTCATTTAAAAGCGTGGGAGAGGACGGTCATCATGCTTAAATTGGCGTGTTAAGAAAGCTAAAAGAAGATAAAGTTAAAGCCGACTACTTTCCTTTGCAAACGGAAAAAACGAAGAGAAAGTTGACAGAGAGCAAGAAAATGGAAGCAACATTTTGTGTGGATTCCGATAAACAGATGAAGGCTTTTAAGGGACCCGCTAGTTTTGAGCGTGTTAAAGGTTTGGTGAAAATTAAATCTGCAAAGATGGTGGAGGCAGTGATTGAGGTCATTGGCGAACAATTCCAGGAGCGAAAAATCAAACATCGAACTAACCTGGATGTGGTAGCTATTATTATAGCATGGGGGCTTGAGATTGGCGAGCAGACTGAAGAAGTAAGCCGGATAATAAGGGAGTTGTTCGAAGAGGATAAACCCTTTCATCCTGATATGGGTTAATCCCTTTCATCAGGTGGCGCCCGAAAGCGGATAAACCCTTGATGATCCACAAGGCAAAAGAGGGATAGAAGAAAATTAAGGAGATGGTGGAGCAGAAGCGACGGGAGGAGGAAATGATGCTAAAGTTGGCTGTGAAAGTGCAGACGAAGAAGCGCTCTCAAATTGGGCGCAAAGGGAGGAAATTTGCGCAGTAAAATCTGAGGCAAACCCAAATTTTGAAAAAGAAAAATGGGTCTCTTTTTGGCAATTTTGAGGATGCTTTCACGAAGAAAACACAGCCAATTAAGTGCTCAATGGGTAAGGAGAAACGGGTCAGACAGGATAGCCATTGATATAAAGAGAAGGAATGCAGAAGCAGCACGATGGAGCCGAGCATGATTTGGGAAGCAAAGATAAGTCTCCATTTTGGAAAGGAATCAAGTTTTTCCGGCCGTAAGCCATAATATTGTAATGTTTAAATGTCTAGATTATGTAATAGTTTATGAAAGTATATACTACAGAGAAGATAGTGCTGAATATTATAGATATAAATGTAAAGGAGCAGAAACTCCTGTAAATATGATGATAGTGACAAGTTTGAAATACTGCTAAAGGATGATAAATGTAATTTCCTTTTATATAATAAAAAAACACATCTATTACCGACCAAAAAAAAAATGTTAAGAATATCTCGACTGTCTCGGATACGATTGATGCCAATTGTGCAAGGATGATCTTTAATATCCAATTTGTGTTTCTATTGATCAATATGAAATGTGCAATCCGAACTATGCAACCAATGTGATCTGTAGCTGTCTCTGATTTAATAATGAGAAGTATGCTACAATATCTTCTTATCGCTTATAGTGATGTAATGCTATTCCTGATTTGACTTCATAAACCTGTAAAGCAATGTTATTGCTATGTCCGATCTTGCTCCTTAACTATATGCAATAATCCTTCCAATCACCTACGTAATGCATGATTTGCTGCTTCTGATTTATCTTGATGAATATGTAAACATGTATCATATCGCTTATAGTGATGAAATCCTGTTTCTGATTTGTCTTTGTAAACTAGCAGCAATGGTGCTCTTCCTGATTTTGAACTTGATATATACGCAACCTGTTTATGCCAACGGCAATTGCTCCCTTGAACGATCCAATAAGGATCTAAAGGGGAATAAGAAATAATCAGTGATTGAGGGAATTAATTTAATATCCATCATATATCTTACAATATCAAAGGGGTTGTATCTCTTGAATGTCTAAGGGACATTTCTCTTCCAAATCATAACTCTTCATAGCACAAACATATCAGTTTGTATACAAATCTTATCTTTTCAATAAAATAATCAGTTTATTATGCAAATCACTGTTTATTTCAATAATCGCTGTTTATTTCAATAATCGCTGCCTTCCATGATTAATCATTGTTTCGTATCACTTGTCTTAATCGATATTCTTGAGTTGTTGCTTAACCATTCTCCGTCGATCCTTACTATGCAGCAATAATTGAGCCAAAGCAATTGGATGATTATAATATCTTCCTCTGTCAGATATCGATGAGGACCGGTTTTAATATATGATCAGTCTACTTAATGTTTACTGGGTGTTTATGTTTATCACATTGATAGCCATGATGTTTATTAGGTGACTTGTATGCTGATCGATCTTATGTGATGATGATATCATTCAATCACGTGTATGACAGGGCATTACATATATCCAGATTCTTTCTTACATTTATATCAGACCAGTTGGTCAAAGCAGATTCATTGTTTTAGTGGTGAAATAATTTTAAATCTCTGATATATTCCACACTTTCCATTTTATAGGTTTTTCTTTATGATCACATATGTGTACACTAAGGAAATTTTGTCGACCACCACAATTTCCTCATGTGATTTTTATGTGAGATTATGGGTTGACTGAATTAACCAGCACTCATGGGACCTTTTTATCAGTTCTCCCTTCTAAAGGAAAATATAAGAGATTTTGTTATCTATGAATGCAACAATTCATTTTTCTTCAGAGCAGTGAATGCTTATAGTATTATAAACTCCACGGTTAAAAGGGTTTCTTCATTCTGGATCATGCAATTTTCTGCCTTCATATGATATTACGTTTTCTTGTGTCATAGCATACAATCAACTATCATTCCATGTCATTTCAAATGATTTAGGGAGCCTAAAAGTGTTAAATTAGCATTCTTCTTAATTATTCTTTAGGATCGTAATTCATTTTTCTTCTACCATTCGCTATTACTTTTTCTTGTATCATAGCACAGGACCAACTATTAGTATTATTCGATCCTATTTGAAAAGATGTAGGGGAACTAGCAATGTGACAATGTTGTTGATCTTAATTATTTCTTTAGGGTTTGAAATGAATTTGCTTCATGCGTAGGATAGCATCAAGCTTCACCAAAGAATCACTATCATCAAGAACTTTCTGATTTTAGGGCAGCATAAGACTCAAACAAGGATTTATCCTCATTATAAGATGTCAAAGCACAAGGAGATCTCTTCCATTTTGAATCTCCACATGAAACATCCAACTGAAAATTATCTTCCATCCCCTCAACCATTTGCCCAATGTCAACCACTCTTGCATTATGTTCTCCTTCCTTACAAGTGGCTTCAAAAGGAATTGGGATCACTAAAGAAGGTATCAAGTTCAACTACACACCAAGTTTACCAACATGATCTTCTGGTTTTTGAAGGGCAGCCTTATGCTCAAAGGCAAGATTCTCTACATCATCTTCTCTTCTTCTCAACACGTCGGAATATAACTCATTGAGTTGGAGGTGATGCATGAGCATCCTTGGGTCGATGGCAATCTTGCATCACCCAAAAATATTTATTTTCAGTTTGTTTGCAGTTTGTTCCTGTTGGTCAGTTTTAGTGTTTTGATCGGCAATCCTTCCAGTTGGTTCCTTATCGCTTGTGATCTAAATGCCCTGTTTTGTACTTCATGATGAATCTATGTTTGGCTTCCCATCCCGATGCGTTTTTTCCTAATGAAAATTTCTTAAGTTTGGGCCCGGTCCTATTTGTTCTTCCTATTCTAACGGTTAGATAGGATTTTCCAATCTTGTGACGATGTTCCACAATCGCCGAAGCTTAGTGGATGTTCCTACATTCGTGGCCAACCTCTGTGTGCGATCGCATGGCATTTAATTCTTATCTAGAGGAATTCTTGTAGATTTAGGTCCTGCCCTATATGTTGTAAAACATTTTCTTCATTCTTGGAGAATGTGATCTCTTTGGCCGACGTGTGGCTTGCGATCTTGTATATATTTGTAGTCTTGGTTCCTTAGTTAGGAGCTGGGTAGGAGCTCTCAGTAGTAGCTTAGCATCCAATATGGATCTGGACTTCTGATTGTAAACAGGCATGTATGTTGTGGAATGTAAGTTGGCATGTTGTTGGGCATGTATGATGTAAATCTTTGATTCTGGATAATAAGAAGGCCTGCGAGGCATGTTGATTGTTCATTATTGAGTTCTTAATGATCTTGTGTTGATTGTTTCCGTTGTGCTAGCTCTTGCTGCATTGTTGGACCATCTCCATTAGGGACACTCCAACTGTGACTGCATCAGGAGGAGAGATCTCTTTCAAAAAGTAGGTGAAGAAACTATGATTTTACCACCACCATAGCTTCCCTAAGAGCCTGCAAATCTGCAACAGATAGCTCTCTCTTGCGCTCTCTACAAATAATTTGACGTCTTGATCTTGTGTTGATTGTTTCCGTTGTGTTAGTTCTTGTTGCATGGTTGGACCATCTCCATTGGGGACACTCTGACTGTCACTGCATCAGATGGTATCAGAGCGAGATGTGTTCTTGTAGACCAAGTTCCTGAGCTTGCGAAGCCCTAGTTTTGTTTGTTGTGAGGTGGTAGATTGAAGATCTAACTAGCAATTACAAAGGACTTGCGCAAGGGGATCGCTGAGGAGATCCTTGCTCATTGAGAACCTTATTTGGACTATTAGAGGCAGGTTGCAAGTGTCTGATAGATCGCAGAGTGAAAGGCAATTAGCACCTTGTAATCAGATCGCCGAAGCTAAGATAGTTGTACCTGAGGATTGGAAAGATGTCGCCTAGAAGGATGAACCCTAAAAGGTTGGAACAAATGATGGAGGACTTCCGAAATGAGATGAGGACTAAGATCATAAATGTATTTGATTAATTTGTGAAGGAATCCTGAGGCTGAAGAAGAATATGAAGAAGTTACTGAAGATCTTCAGACTGTAGACACCGAGATCCCTACAGAAGAGGACAGATTATTGAGAGCTATGAAACAATTACGTAAGTCATAGAATGGATGTTCCTAGTTTTTCTAGTTCTTTGCATCCTGAGGATTTGATAGATTGGATTGGAGGGTTAGGTTAGCACAGGCTAAGTTGAAGGGTCATGTTGCCTTATGGTGGAAAGAATTACAGAAAGATAGAGACGAACATGGTGAACAAAAAATCACTAGATGGAAGGTAATGGTTGCTAGATTGAAAGTTAAATTAATCCTTCGGGATTATGAATTAGAGTTGTTCAAGAAATTACAGAACTTGAAGCAGAAAGACGTGACTATGAAGGAATACACCGAAGAGTTCTATAAGATGACAATCAAATCTGGACAGAATGTGGCTAAGTATGTTAATGGCCTGAGATTTAATATTCAGGATGAGCTGAGTATGTTGAGGATTACTTCGGTTGAGGATGCTTATCAGTATGCATTAAGGGCAGAAGATAAGTTGAAAAGAAGATAGAGTAACCCTAGAGGAAGAGAGAAGCAAGCTAGCAGCAATGGCAAAGAAAAGCGAACCATTGAAGTTGAACCTAATCAAAGAATACCTAGAAGAGGGAATGGTAGCAAGGAATTTAAAGGTACTTGTTTCAAATGTGGTGGTATAGGGCATAGAACTTTTCAATGTTTTGAAGGATCTAGCAAGTACATTAATCTTGTCGCACATGAGGAACGAGCTACTGATGAACTTGAGTAAGGTATGGCAAAACCTGAGATAGGAGAGTCTCTTATGCTTAGGAGAGTCATTTTGAGTAAGAAAAAAGTTGAACCTTTACAAAGGAGGAATTTGTTTAGGACTGACTGTAAATGAGTAGGTAAATGTTGTAAGGTTGTTATGGACTGTGGTAGTACTGATAATTTGGTCTCAGAATAGATGGTGCAGAAGCTCGTATTGAAGAGGCTTAAACATCCTTTTCCTTATGGAATAAGTTGGTTTTTGGATGATCACAAGGTGGAGGTGAAAGAACAATGTTTGGTGAGATTACCATTGGACCTTATAGATATATGTTATTATGTAATGTGGTATCCATGAGTGCTTGTCATGTTCTATTGGGTAGACCTTGGCAATTTGATAGAGGAGCTATTCATGATTGCAAAAGAAACTTGGTCACAATAGAGAAGGATGTACAAAAGTTTACTTTGGTACCTTTGAGGGAAGCAAAGGGGAGGAGTGCAAGGAGTCTGAGCATGGTGAAGAGTTATTGTTCAAAGAAGTAGAACACAGAAGTTAGTTTGGATCGAAAGAAGGATCTTGAAGGCAAATATGATGAGGGCAAGTTGGTATCAAACTATAAGAAAGGAGAAGTGCAAGAGCAGATGACCTTGGTTGTTGATCAAATGAAGATTTGTAACAGAGGTAAATCAGTTATGCAAAGGAAATGAGGTAGTGATCTGAGCTCTAATGTTGATAGAAGGTATGACAAAGGGAGTACAAAGAAGAGTAAGCTAATGGATCTGACAGAAGAGAGTGCAGACGTACAGAGACCGAGTGCAGTAGACAAGGAGGATGTTTGGATCAAAAACAAGCATGGGATTTATGTCCCACGTCTTGTCAAATGTTCGTAAGTTTCTCTCATGTAACTCTTCCTCATAGTACTCTAATATGCAATTTTTCGAAGGAGTATTAATCATAGTACTCTAATATGCAATGTTTCGATGGAGCATTAATCATAGTACTCTTCCTCCTTGACACTTAGCAACTTCAAATATCACAACAGTCATCGGTTATGAATTAAAATCTTGATTCAATAATCCTTAGAAAGGACAATACTGATGGCGTCGATAGTTTGTAGAATGTACGAGGCTATATTATATATGACAAACTCCCTTGATTGTATAGAAGATGTTAATGCCTTTATCGCTAAAATGTAGAGATGTGAGTCAAAACAATTACCCACCCCAATAGTAAACGCCAATAATATAGTCTTGTTAATGATTGTGCTTCGATCAGATGATTCCAATCAATGAGATCAAATGTTGAATGCCCTATAAACAGTTGATGTTTATTCTTCTCTATTATTATCATGAAGCATTATTAATATAATGACAATTATTGAGATGGCATATATATATATATAATATATATATATATTGATAATGTAAAGATTTCATATGTTATATCGACTGTAATGTCGATTATGGAAATTGACTTAATAATCAATGAGATGGACGAAATACAAGTTGCCATAGTCGATAACGGTATCAACTGTGATGACCATAGTCATTAGTGACTGTGGTTATCACAGTCGATAACCATCGGCCACCACACAAGGTTGATATCAATATAATGGATGTCGATATTGTTGCCCCACTTTTGGTCTTTATATCTCAACACAAAAATGGATGTTTTGTGTGTAGTAGTGTTCGTAGAAGTCTCATGCAAGTCCGGAGTCTAAGTCTAGAAGTCCATTGTAGGTAGAAGGCCTTTATCGGATTTCCCTAATTTGACTTCTCTTTCCTAAGCCGGGAGGGATTCCGAGTCCAAAAATCATGTTTTATCGGGTAGGTTAAATCCCTAATCCGGTAAAGGCTGCGTTTTAAAGTTTCTAGCTTCAAAATTACAAGCAGATAAAATACTTTGCCTCATATCTTCAAGTTGCAACATTGGCGGGAAATCAAGTTTTGGCTTCTCCATGGCGGAAAATGACATACGGGGTGCGCTTTCCGCAATTGACAGACTTAAGAATACCAAAGGTAAATAAAGATGGAAAATGAGGAAGTCGGGAACAAGAAAGCCTTGAGCACTCGTATCGAACCTATAAGAAACGATCAAACGGAGGAGATTTCATGGAATTCGTCATAGGCGGAAAAGCGGAAAATGGCTTCTCCACTGCTCCTACCAGCGAGTTCCGACCCACGCGATGCGTTTTCCGCCAAGCTATCAATGTGAAGAAATTTCAAAGAATAATTCATTCCACAAGAGATCCGACACATAAGAAGGCCAATGGAATCAATATATATCACTTTGGCATCCCTACAGGCCAGAATTCTCCTTTGGCGGATTTTAAGATAGAGAGCACTCCAAAGGCATTTTTCCGCTCAAAGGAGAAGCAGAAAAGTAATTCTCCGCCGCTTTAGGAAAGTTACCGTTACGGTTACTAAAGTAAAAAAAATGTTTTCTAATGTCATGAAAAGCAAAGTAATTAATATGAATAAGGTCGTTTTACTTTTTAACGGACTTATTCATTAATGTAAAGGTCTTCTCATTCGTGTGACGCGGGAAGTCGGCCGTTAAACGGTAAGAATTCAAAAAATATATATATAATCAGTTGAAGACCTCGAACTGGAATCACCATTGTTCACCAAATCGTTTGAATTTGAAGTAGCTAAGACCAGTCACTCTTTGTTCTTGTTGTCCGAAGAGAAATTCGAATCTTCAAAGCGAATCACACTCACATGGCTTCCAGATTTGTAGGATTCGACGGATTGAACGGTATTACCTCTGAGTGGCATAAAATCTCAGATACCTCGCTGAAATTCTT
>MU225139.1:1881687-1903067 GCA_018584345.1 Thuja plicata | reverse complement strand
ATCTTGATAGGGTTATTTAATGTTCTTGCTTTGTAATGTCTCCTTGATTTAATAAAATTTTTACCCCTTTATGTAAAAAAAAAAAAAAGAAACATAAATAGGACGAGAGATAAAGCAATAATGTTGAGTAAAATCTCATTATCACACATGAATCTCAGTGAATCTTAGTTAGCTGTGCAATGCAGATATATGATAAAAACTAATTGTCATTAATGTGAGTTATGAAGCCATTGTTTTGAATCCTCTATACTTATTACTGGTGATTGGGACTTCAATTTTGAGCATAGATCTGATTATCCTACAGTAAAAAAAAAACTTGGAAACAATTGCACACCACCTTAATTCCATTGACTTTAATACATTACAAAGATATCACTTTGTTTATAACATGTACAAAATATTGAATATTGCACTTCAATTCATCCTTATTGCAAAATACTACTTTATGACTACAAGAAATATCAATTTCTTGGAAACATGTTAATCATAAACGGCTGCTTTATTTCTTGCACAAACAACATTATGTAATTACCTGATGTAATAATTCTAAACTAAAAAAATGTTGTATGAGTTCTGAAAACAAACACACTGTAATTAACTCGAGAAATTCAATTACAAGAAACTTCTTTCCAAAAGTCTCTAATAAAACTCAAAATGATGATCATTGACATTACTCAGTGCAAGAATGATAGATTATGATTCAAAGATGATCTTGATCTATATATCTGATCTGCATTTAAGCTATACGATATGATTAGTGCAATCTGAACTGTGCAATCAATGTTAAAGGATGCTACAATCTGATGAGGTTGTTTGCTGCCCTTGATCTAACTTTTTGAATATGCAAATATATCAATATTGCTTACAGTGATATACAGTTATTTCTGATTTGTCTTTATAGATCTGCAAGTATATTCAATATTGCTATTTCTAATGTTAACCCTTGATGAATGAATTTGTCCTTAGTATGATAAGCTTGCTATGTCTGATTTGGAAACATGTTAATCATTAAAGGATGCTTTATTTATTGCAGAAACAACATTGTGTAATTACTTAAAGTGACAATTCTAAACTTAAAATATGCTGTATAATTTCTGAAAACAAACACACTTTGCAGGAATAAACTAAAATAAGGAAGCCATTATAGGGTTTGAATATCTCCCAATAATTTTGTTAGATTTGGTAGAATTAGAATTTCCTAAATAAGTCAAGTTGGATATATCCAAATAAATTGAGTTTGTTCAACCAATTTATTACTGGAATTATATAGGATTATCTGAATTTGTTGACAACTAATGTAGTAAGATCCTATTTTATTTTCTTGCAAGTTGTGCAATTTGTTGATATAACCTCTCTATAAAAGAGAAAGCATATTGTGCTGTGAAGATGGTGACAGTATATGGCTATACTATTTTGGAATAATAATCATTCTTCTTCATTTTGTATTGGACCACTTTTACTTACGTATTATGAAGGGCATAGTGATCTACTTCAGATGCAGCAAGGATGGGCCCTTTGTTTGCACGGAGGAGAGATTCGTAGCCCATTAGAGTAGAAGTAGAATAAGTGTTTTATTTCATCAATATTCTTCATTTCTTGGCTTTCAAGATAGGCTAGATCCAAATCTCTTTTGTTGAAGAGTGTCTATAGCACATGCCTCAGCTTAAGTTTCAATGATCTCTGAATTGACAATCTATGAGGCATCACTTACTCACCACCAGATTTGATGCAGAGCACACAGCGGTAGAATGAGTCAAGCCCAATCAAAACTCTATCCACTCATAACTCCAAACAAATCTCAAGCAATCAAACATAACTCACTGTATAACCAATTATACTTGGCAAAGAAATTCATGATCTCACTGATGAAAATATTAATAAATTTGAATCATTGAACCAACACACTAACAACCAATTTGTATTCAGCATAGCAAGGTCAAATTCCACATATATCGATCTTCATTTAACACTTCTCTTCTCAATGTGTTCACTGATCAACTTTCCAATCAGCAAATGACTGTTTCGTACCTTGCGGTCTATTCATGGCCCGCTACCAATGCACATAACAATTAGTTTAAAACTGTTCGGGTTTTAATGCATCAAAACTGTTAACACAGTCATGGAATCCGGTTCACAAGCAAACTGATTACATTAATCAAATAAACAAGCTTCCTCCATAGAACCGATATCAAGCTTCCCCTTATACTCAACAACACAAACAAATTTCAATTCAATAAATCAACTTATAGCAAGGTTTTAGAAATCGGTTTTTGTCAATGAAACAATAAACCGTTTCCTCACAAGACACCTAGTATCGTAAATTCCATCAAACCAGAGATCTTCAATAGAAGCTTGTAAATACCGAATACCATAAACTATCTGAATTCTATTTCTCCCAATCAGCAACAATCGTTCACCATAACAACTTCAATATACTTCAAACTGGTTTCATGGAACTTCAAACTCAACACTTGGTTACAAGACTGATACTTCCTTCATGAATACTGTTAACAGATTTTAATCCAATTTATATCTTCGAAATCGAAACAAGAATCGTATAAACTATTAAACTCCTTCACTGCCATTTCATATCGAATATGTGTTCGTTCTGAAAACAATGAGCATAATAAACTGAACTGTCAAACGATCAAATCTAAACAAGATAATTTTTAAATCTGCAAAATGAAATATTTGATTCTAGTATAAATTAAACATTTGGAAACTGAACAATTGCCAAAAGAAACCGAATGTAAACATAGACTGTCATTTCATTCATCGGTTTCTCCTTTACATCCATTCTACACTTCCCGAATCCTCAACAACCTATACTATTCCCCCCCTCTATCGGTTTTCAAAATGTATATATAAAGAATTTACGGAACCGATTTCAACCGATAACTAACCACAACCGACTATATAACTGACTCACTAACATATGAATGCTTAGCTAAACTAGTAATGGATCTAAACCCTTTTATTTATTAAAACTTAGACTACTATATTTTAACTTACCAAACCCCCAATTTCACCAACAAGACATGAAATGGCTTTTTAAGCCATATTACAATGAATAATAACCATGTATAGTCCAGAATCATTAAAATATTATTAATTGTCGGATGCCCCTGCATCAAGATTACTGCCAATCAGTCCAATTCCCTTGTCTTGAAGGAAATGTTCCTCAACACTGTTGGCTTCACCATGTGCCATCACTACTTATCATAAAAAAAAATGGCTAGTAATTAGGCCATCTTCACAACATAACATCATAAAAAACACACTAAACAAAAATCTCACTTTTTACGCTGCTTATACCAATAGCCAAAAAATATAAAAATTCAATTAATAATGCAAATGAAAAAAATCCAAAGGTTTAGCATTTACCAATCACTTCCACAACAAACTTCACTTGTCTTCTTAGAAGAATTTCTCTATGACAACTACTAGAACAAAGAAAAAACAATCACTCACAAAACAGGCTGTACACGAAGCAATTATTCACTGAAAAGGCAAAAAGCTGAAATCAAAAATTAGGATTAAGGGTCAAGAATGCATATATTTATTACTGAAATATGGTACAATGGTAAGAGATAACTGCAACTACCAATTCATTAAATTAGGAAATTTAACTGAATCAACATTTACAGCATTGCATATATGACAACATTAAGAGGAAAAACTAGCATGAGTTTCAGGAAGTTGGAACTGTTTAGTTAAGTAGATTTCAAAATGTCTAAATTTGAGATTTTTATTCAAAAAACAGTAAGGCATACCAATCGCATAGCTGCATTTCTTCCATGTTCATCCCCCTTATCAAACACATCCCTTAGAGCTCCAGGAAGAACCTTCCAAAACTCACCCACAAATTCTGAACCTTTTCGCCTACTGTTTTGCAAGATGTCATTGGCAAGATACAAAAATGGAACACGCTGCTCTCTGGGAGCACAATGAAATTGTCTATCCCATGTTTCCACAACTTGCTTTGCTTTCTTCCGATGGAAAATACACCAATGTGATAATGCTATTAAATAGTCAAGTATGGCAAGAAGTGATTAAAAGAAAAACATATTTAAGTAAATTCCTCATGCATGGAACATGATAGCAAAGTTGAACGAGTATTTTAAATGGTTAGAAAAAAACAAAATTCTTCATCATATAAAGAATATTTTGCAACACTCAAAATATACATGCATGTCAGTTTGCAACAATAGTATGGGATCTTACAATTACCTTTATATTAATATATTATCAATAAAAGGAACAATAGCACATGAGATTATGTCTAAAAATGTGTTACTGAATGACCATCCTGAGGATTTAAAGAAGCAAACAATGGAAATCGTTTTCAGTCTATCAACCAACAAATAACCAGCCACACCACTGATTTCTAATACAATTATATTCTCATGGTAACAAATTTAAAAAAATGATAAAATATAAGGACATAAAACAAAGAATACAACATTTTAATTAAGGTCCATAATTTCAAAGAATACTGACAATAAGAGCAAGTGGTCTCATTATATATCCTTGCACTTAAGGTGCACACCAATACAAGTCAAGAATTCAATAAGCATTAACAGTTACATTTGGACAATTCCACATAGTTTGCAGAAGCACAAGTGGAAACATGCACAAAGCAAACGTACAAACTACAGAGATGTACATGATATAAAGAGCACAGCATGTTATAAAATACAAAGATAACCCAATTCTATTGATCACTAATGAGAGCAATAGATACCCACTATCCTCATTTGACACCAAAAGAACTCAGCACATATAGCATGACTGCAAATTTAGGAAAAAGAACACACCATAAATTTCAGTATCATGGGGAGGAATGTGCACCTCCAACAATCTCATTCAAAAAAAAACATTATATCTAGGCCACATAAATGAGAACATAAATTCAAGATCAGCACTTGACTTTGACCTAGCACTAAATTGTCTAGCTACACATTAAATTAAAACCAGTGTACCCCCGGGGACGCGCCCCCCCTCCCAAAATTCCCAATGTCCCCGAGACGGGGACGCACCTGGGACGGGGGGACGTCGTTCCTGCGTTTCCGACAGCGCCACCCATCTGCCGCAGTTCTGTCGGGGACGCGGGGATGCGGGGACGTCCCGGCGTCCCCCTTCGGGAACGGTGGGACTCAAATTAAAACTAACCTCGAGCATATTATTAAGAGTGCTAATGCAATGCATGTAAAATTTTCAGATACATTATAAAAAGTAGCATCCTAAAAATTTGGCAAGCTTTAGTGCCCCTTGGTTGTCACAAAACAAGGTTAAAGACCCTGCTTGAGACATTTTCATGTCAGATTGTATCCTTCGAAGCTAAACTGCCTCACATACTGCTTTGACAGTTCCCCAATAATCTGCTTCTATCAAGGAAAGAGCTAACACCTACTGCTTTTTAATGGTCCATGTGACTGCACTCGAACAGAGACTGAAAACATGTCCAAAAGTAGACTTCCTGTCATCAAAATAAACCTTCCCAATCTGAATCTGTGAACCCAACCACCCTAGGATTTTTGAATCTGTTATACAGAATTCCAAAGTGAGGTGTCCCTTTCACATATCTCCGTATTTACTTCACTGCAACCCAATGCTATTCCTTAGTGAATATCATGAAACAAGAAATGTAACTCACAGCATAACTCAAATTAGGCCTAGTGGGTGTAAGGTAGATAAGGCTACCCACTAGTTGCGTGAAAGCTGACTCATTGATAGGCTTTGAGTCTGATTTGGTTGAAAGTTTCAGCCCTTTATCCATAGTTGTAGACAAGATTCTGCAATCTATTATTTTGAACTTGTCTAGCAAACTCCTAGCATATTTAGATTGAGAAATGAAAAAAATTACCACTTGTCTGCCAAACTTTTACACTGAGACAATAATGCAAAAGACATAAGTCTATCATATCAAAAGCCAGACATAAATTTAATTTGATTTGCTCAAGCAAATGTGCCCCACTGCCAGTAATGATTATATCATCCACATAGATGACAAGAAACGTGACATCACTACCAGTGCTTTTGACGTATAAATGGGGATATAAAGGACTTCGGTGAAATCCATGTGCATCAATAATCATTTTTCCCGATATTCTTTATAAAAAATGGTGTTTTTTGTTGTTTAAGTCATCATTCTTTTTTCCTGAAACTTCAGCATTCTTCTAGCAAAGCCACTCTTTCTCTTGTTTTCTATGCTTTTAGATAATGAGAGGTATGCCTTCATTGCCCGCCATCATGTTGGACGGCAGCCAAAGATTCAACGACGAGTTGCAATGCCTGTAAACAACGACTGTCACCATTTTCCAGTATCAGTGTTTTGATCAGCTTGTTCTTGGTAAATCTACTCGTCCCACAGTTGCAGCTAGCAACCAGGACAAGTTTTGATGAGCGCAAACATGAAGTGATTATGTTGCTCATTTAATCTGTAACCAATGAGATGCTTCCAGAAGTGTTGTCTAGCAAGAATACTACACAAATTTGGACTCACTTGAAGAAACTGCACAAGACATTAGACAAACGCAGAGCTTTCTTCCTTAAAAATATGTTGTTCTCGATATGATCGATGACAAGATGTCTTTATAGGATCATTTAATGAAGATCAAAGACATTCACGATCAATTAGAGGCAATTGGTCCCAAGATGGAAGAAGAGGATATAATGATTATCACGATGAAAAGCTTACCACGATCCAATGAGCACTTCATTCAAACTCTCAACACTACCTCTACCACTGTTGATCTGAAGTTTGATGAACTGTGCAATAAGCTCTTACAGCAAGACAGGCGGAAGAGACGGTTTGGTAGCACCAGCAATACAATCTGTGTGGAACAATCATTTATTGCGAAGGACAAAAGCAAAGGCAAGTCCACTCAGTAGAAAGAACAAGCCGAACTTGATGATTTTTCAAAAAATTTGAAATTTATCACATGTCACTATTGTGGTAAACTTGGTCATATGAAGTTCAATGGAGTGTGGTTGGCTGATCAAATATCCAACCAAGGACGATCTCAACAAATGCTCATGTCGCAAAGCTTTCAGAGGAGTCCGCCCTCTATGCATTCATGGCCAAACAACAAGCAAATCATGTCAAGTCTTCTGTATGTATATTGATTCTAGTGCAACTTGACATTTTGTATACAGCAGAGATTGGCTCACGAAGTATAAGGCTTACTCTCTTTCGGTAATCTTCAGTGGTGGTGAAGAGTATACAGTTGTCAGCGAAGGCAATGTTCAGAATATCTCTGGAGGGAAAAATCTTGTTTTTTTCTCAATGTATGCTTTGTTCTAGGCATGGAACTCAATTTGCTCTCAGTGAGTCAATTATGCACAGTTGTCCAAAGTTGGAGGTCATCTTCACTGCACATAAGTGTCATATTGTTGATAAGGTGTCCTAGAAAACCATTGCAATTGCTATCGAAGATAATGGGTTATATTAGTTGGTCGATACTAGAATCTCAAGAGCATCCATTAGATGCAAAGAGTTCATCTATCAGTACCATAGTTATGAGACTCGAACTTGCTGCAAGCTCAACAAGGGTGACATGACACAAGAATCGGGAATCTGCAGAAAAACTTAGCGCCGACTCAGCAAAGTGAAAACCCAAAAAACTAGAGGATTTTAAGGATTTAAAAATTGTTTCATGCACCTTTAATAAATAAGCCTTAAAGACACAAATACATCATCAAACAGAAGCTAATTTGATCCCATACATATGTAAACAACAATCATAAATATAACACAAATGGTACCTTAAGGAAATAGCACTCTTAGATATATAAATATTGTCAATGTATACAAAACTCATGGAATATGAAAACTATGACATTGAATGTTCCAACCAAATATCAAAACAAAAGCTACATTTCTATGGCTCAACCGCTCAAAGGAGCCTACATCCTTCCTACGAGGGCATCTAATTTAGAACCTGGGTGATGTAGCAGCCATAATATTTTTTAACTATGAATATGCAAAGATTTGTAACAACGGATTTGATTCATCATTGGCCTATTACTTTCTTAGACTTACAGTTTGATGAGGCTTTGAGACAAACACCGAAATGAGGTTAAGGGTAGCACCACTCAAGGGGGTCTTGAGGGTCAAATAGAGAGGTAGAGAGATAAGTATCGATCTTGGTGGAGAGAGGAGAGAGTCAGATAGAGAAAGAGAGAGGGGATAGAAGAAGAGCAATAGAGAGAGAGAGAGAAATAGGTCTACAGTTCACAGCAAATAAAGTGAGTCAGATAGAGAGAGCGAGAGAATGCTAATAGAAGCTTGTTGATTACTAAAATTTGACTAAGTCTGAAAATTTATAAGATCTTCTAAAACCTAGAACTTGCATTGCAACTCCTAGAGACCTGAAGCCACTCTCAAACATCCTACCAATATATCCATGAAATATAACTTAAAGTATAACTTAAACTTAAAAGTTACATTTCATGTAAATAATCTATAAGGAGAATAAGACTAACTTGAAGACAAAGATGGGGAGTTAAATGTCGTAGTTTATTCTAGGTTCATGAACAAAAAAAGCATTAAAACTTTGAGACTTAAAAAAATTGAGTTTGGTTGAGTCTAAGCATCAAAACTCACTCGGATTTGGAGTCCTGCGAGTCTCGCCTAGACTCGTCCAAGTCTAAGTCCCCCAAACTCACCAAGGGCCACCTGGCTTCCAACCCACCAAGTCTCAACAAGTCTCGAAACAATGATCAATACTCTTTGACATCAGAACTATGGGTATCTTAACCAATCTTAACTCTCTCAGTCAGTTCAAGAGAATATGGTAGAAGGCTTACTTGATATTCAGCGGCAAACACAACGTGTGTGCGGAGCTTGCAAGCAAGAAACCAGCATCAAACTCCATTTTTAGAAGGACAACCCTGGAGAGCATCGAAGGCTCTTCAACTGGTTTATGTAGATGCTTGTGGACTAATAAATACTACATTGGTTACTGGTGCCAAGTGTTTTCTCTTGTTTGTTGATGATTTTAGTGGGAAAATGTGGGTATTTTTTCTCAAAGCAAAATCAGATGTGTTTAATAAGTTTTAGAAGTTCAAATCCTTAGTTGAAAATGAATCAAGATGTCAAAACATCACTCTTAGGTCATATAATGAGGGCGAATTCTATTACAACAAATTCACTAACTTCTATTCTAAACACGGTATCAAACATCACCTTACCACACCCAATACCCCTCAAAAAAATGGTGCAGTTAAAAGGAGGAACCGTACTATTGCAGAAACGACTCAATGTATGTTTCAAAATAGGAGTGTTACAAAGAAGTTCTAGGTTGAGCCATTTTATATTATAACTTTTTAACAGGTCTCCCACACAAGTCGTCAAGAAGATGACACTAGAGGAAGCTTGGTCTGAGAGAAAACCAAGAATCAGCCATGTTAAGGTTTTTGGTTCTACTGCATACGTTTGGATTTCAGATGCTAAGAGAACCAAACTAGATTCCAAAAGTTAGAAGTTGGTGCTTACAGGATACAGAGACAATCATAAATCCTACAAGTTGATTGATGCAGACACCGATCACCTAACATTTAGCAGAGATATAGTCATTGATGAAGAAGGTGGGCCTTTTCAACTATCTTCTCCCATCAATAGTCTTGAACATCAGCCTCTAAAATCCTCATATTTGGGTGTTCGACTTTCATTAGCTCCAACTGAAGGGGTGGACTCGATTGATTATGACCTTCTGGAATGTCCTAAGCAAGTACCCAAACTAGGAGATTATCCTCAGGACAACCTAGATCAGCATCCAAATGATTTCATTCCAGGCAACCCAAGTCATGGTGATCACATTGATTTAGAAGAAGATGCATCTACCCTACAGCCTAAGTAGTGAGAAAAGCTCATTGGTTATGTTTGACATAGTGAACTCGCTGAGTGTAATGTCCCTGTTTTTAGGCACATGGGATTAGCTTATTTTTGTGACCCTCGTAGGCTAATCGGGATGTTGGAGGGGGTCGTGTGGCAGAGCCAGTGGTCAGTTTCCACTCTAGAGGTCTGTGATGCCAGGATTGCACTTTGTTTGGGTCAGATTGACAGACTTACTATTTATAGTAGTGGTTATTTAGGGTGATCATCATGATTGTTATTTATAGCAGGGCGCCTGTGCATTGGTATCAGTGGAATTGTGGATTCATTTGCAAAGTTTCCAGTTTGAGGGACTTACTAATTTTAGAAAGTCTATTTCTAGCAGTATCTATTTGTGGTAGGGTGTCTGAATAGTTGTCTTGACAGAGCAGAGCATTTTGATTGGCTTGGGTTGATTATTTTATTAATTAATTGAGTTCACTTAATTAATTATATTATGAGGTTAAAGTCAAATCATTAAAACTTTAATGATGCTTTATTTAATGTATGTTTGGACATAATTGAAGATATATTGTAATATTCAAACTTCCAAAGTTTGAAAGAGGGAGTTTAAGTTATGTGAGGAGTGCGGTTGAAGCTGGAAGAAGTCGAGCCTTCCTCAAGAAGACATGTTTCATTATAAAGGAATGGGGAATTCTTTATTCTTTACCTTATGATCATTTTATACACTGGGGATATCGATTTGCATTGGTTTGGAAGGAAGGGTTTGTGTATGCTTTCAAATTGTGATTTCGAACAGCAATTTCACTTTGAGTTGGTTAATTACCAATGAATTGTGATGGATTGATTTGATAACTGCCTGCGCCATGAAGGAGAAGAGTAAGATTCTGTGTGGTTGAAAGTCTTTGGAATTGGTGACTGTTAACACTTATTCCTGGGAACCTGCGGCCCATTCTTGATGTTGCGGCCAGGCTTATGTATTGTGGTCAGACTTATATGTAACGCAGCCAGTGTATTCCACGTAGCCATTTCCCTTCTTCATTTGTTTACTTACCGCAGCCAGCATGCTGGAGTGTGCAAACTTCAAAGAGGTAGCTGTTTTAAATTTGGTAACTTGTTCTCATTGTTGTAGTTATTATCATTTGGAATAAGGGGTCCGATTTGATTGTAATTTGATTATGAAATTATGATGTGACTCGATTTTAGCATTATGGGAGTTAAATCCATTTGGTGTAATTGCAATTCATTTTCATACATTGAGAAAACGTTAAAAACTATATATTTGCTAAGAAACATCAAAACATCTCATTTCCAAGTTAAGAGGAATTATTGCAATCGAATTTTAAGGAAAGAGCCAAGCGGGCTCTTAACATTGAGGATAGATCATCCAGAGGTAAGAGCAAGGAGTACAGTGAATTTTGTTCTTATGGCCAACATTTAGAATGTTTAAGAACCACGAGATTATTCAAAGGGAAAAGATAAACCTAAATGGCAAAGGGCTGTAGAATCTGAACATCATAGTCTTTTGAAGAACAATACATGGGTTCTTTCAGCTCTTCCATTAGAGCCCACAATTTATCAGAAAACCGAAAAAAGACAATTTTTTGGTGAAAAGCAACAAATCCTAGTCACAGGAGCTAAAAACCCTGGCAGATCTAAGAGTCCTTTGTATTTTTGGTGAAAACAGTAAACAAAATCAATAGAAAACACTTTGTGCAATTAGATGCTACCAAAAAAATCCATGTCATGATTGTTGCAGAAATCACAAGCAGGAAAAACGGTGTAGAAAAAACTCTTCTTGCGGCTCTAAACAATAGGTTGCACATGCAACAAATCAAGCTGCATCAGCCAAAACCCTAGCCGGAAGAAACAATAGTGCAAGTACTCTACGATGAAAGGCATGATTTTTAGCTGAAAAACATTTTCACATGGGCAAGAAATAGCGGGAAAAAAAAACTTTGTTTTTTATGCAAAAACATGTCGCGAGCCTTGCAGAAGAATAACCATGATTTTTGTAGAAAAAATACTTTTTTAAAAATGGCACTAAAGCCCTTCATGCAATTTTCTAAACGAATCCCATGCGATTTATAGAAATAAATCCTAATCACGAGGAACAAAACCTAGCGAACTTGCAAAGTAATAACGGGATTTTCACAAGGTCAAAAAAACCAGTATTTTTTTTTTAAATCACCCAATAAAAACTGCAAACTAATCCTCAAAAAGCTTCGAAAACTTAAGCGAAAGCCAACATTTTTATGCAAAAACGTTCAAAAACTTTTGAAAATTCTCACGAGATTTTCAGTTAAAGGCACCACAAATTATAAAAAATCATCAAAAATTCTTAGAAAGAATACCTCTGC
The DNA here is from genome assembly GCA_018584345.1 of Thuja plicata. NCBI lineage: Eukaryota > Viridiplantae > Streptophyta > Pinopsida > Cupressales > Cupressaceae > Thuja > Thuja plicata. The sequence goes on along the minus strand of MU225139.1, from coordinate 1,890,869 downwards.
TCTAGTACCATGAAATGATTGAGATCATAGTTGGAAAACTCGGACTCGGCAAAAACTCACCAAGGCCTGAAAAACAATTCAAGAAAAACTCGGCCAATTTTCGGAAAAACTCAGTAAAAAACTCGAGAACTAAAAAAACTGCTTAAATTTTAATTAGAAATGCATTTTTTTGCAAAATTTAATGAGAAGAGGCATGCAATGAGTCAATTAATGAGAACACAAAAGAAACAAGCTGAGTCTAGATATATTTAAATGCAAAGTGGGTACAAATCGCATTCTCATGAGGAATGTTGATGGCTTGAAGCAAAATAGTAAATAGTTTCTGTAAAACTAAAAGTAAATACATCTTTACAAATTTACAATTACATCTTCCTCTTCCCAGCTCTAGTAAAAAGTAAGGGAGAGGTACGACTAGAGAGTTTAGTCCTAGAAGCCTACACTGGGTGTGACTGTTGTTATATGGAGCCTAATTAGACTCGTAGGTTAATTTTTTCCCACTACTATCGGCGCAATTTCCCCCTAGAATTTTTCAACGGGGGTTTGGGGGCAACGCCCCCAAGATGGGGTCAAGGGGCAAAAAATGACTTTTATAATTGTACAAAGGAGTCAAGAGTATTTTTTCCCCCTCTCAGCATAAAAATGAACTTGACTGTGTTGTTTCTTTATGCTTTATGCAGTTATGCACAGTGGCAGCCGAGTTTTTCCAAAAGGGTTCAAGTCAAGTTGCTGCAAACAAAAAACAAAATGAGAAAATGTTGTTTTTAGCATTTTAAAGCTATTGCACAGCGCGGGCGAGTTTTTTCGAAAAACTCATCGAGTATCCCCTGCGAGTTTTTCCTTGAAAAACTCGTCGAGCTATAAAACTCGGCGATTACTCGGCAAGTCTTGCAACTATGATTGAGATAATCAATACTCCTTTAATAAGTGATTACAAAGGATATTTCCATAATGGAAACAATAGAGAACTAAACACATAAAATAAAGATACTAAAAAACAACAAAAGTACATAAATGACCATCATAAGCTAAATATAACAATATCACTTTAATACAAATCCACAATAGTTGACAACTAACAAGAAGAAAGAAGCTAAAGCCAAGCAGTCAATCATTAAAGCAATTGAGGATCACTTGACTCCTCACTTGTTAGAAAAGGGAACCATTGAGATGTTTGATGCACTTGTCAATCTTTTCCAATATGAAAACATAAACAGGAAGATGACATTGAGAAACAAACTCAGATCCATAAATATGCCTAGTCACATTCTATTACGAGTTACTTAATGAAGATCACACAACTTCGTGATCAACCTACAATAGTTGGTGAGAAGGTTGATAATGTAGAGCTTGCCAAGTTGGTGTTAAATGGGTTCTCATCTTTGTGGTAAACATTTGTTCAAGGTATTTGTGGCCAAGAGAATTTTCCTTCCTTTGAAAGACTATACGAACACTTTATTAAAGAGGAAACTTGAATGGAGTCAAATGCCAGCAAGAAAGTGGTGATGAAAATTAACCCCTCTATAGACAAATGAAGGGAAACAAAAGAAAAGGGATCAAAAGTAAGCGAAAGGATGAGGAATGATCCTCACACTTAAGGAAGGTTTGGGTCATATCAAGTGGTTTTATTGTCGTATGTTCAACCATTATGTATCGAAGTATCCAAACAAGAAGAAGAACCAAGGAGAGCAGCAGCAAGACGAAGTGGCATCCTCTACAAGAATTTGGGTGAATGAATTGATGCTAAAATTGAGAAAGATTTCGCAAATGCTATTTTGACTTTCTACCAGCACATTTCCTAGGAATGTGTGCCATGTGGAAAGTGGGGCCTCTAGGTATATGACATCAGCAAGGAAGTACTTTACCAACTTAAAGGAATATAGCTCTAGAGTTCACGTTGAGCTTGGTAATGATGCTAGTTATCTAATAGGAGTTAGTAAAATTTCCTTTCATCTTCAGTCAAGTAACTCTTTCATGTTTGATGGTGTGTTGTTTGTTCCTAGTCTTAAAAAATAATTACTTTCAATTTCTAAAATGGAGGATAAGGTAAATGTTACAGAATTGACGAATTAACAAGTTCTTACTAGACCAAAAGGATCGAGCTTAGATATTAAACAAGTAATAGGTGTTAGAGAAGTAAATCTATGCATATTACATGGTGAGTCAATTCAAGCTCTAGGTCATAACAATGGAAATTCATGAGTCATGGCAAAAGACAATGGGGCATCCAAATCACAAAGCATTATCTATTCTAATTTCTAAGCAAGAATGTCAATGTACTTCCAGAGTTCAGCATTGAACAAGATTATGTAGAGGATACACACTCAGCAAGCACGTCAAGGTTGCTTTCCCAAACAACGAGCATAGGTCCAAGCAGATTTTAAACTTAGTGCATTCAGATGTGTGTGGACAATGTTAGTTGGATCAGTTGTGGGAAGCATGCATTATGTTTCCTTCGTTGATGACTTCTCTTCCGAGACATGGATATTCTTCTTAAAGATGAAAGATGAAATCAAACAAGGAATAAGATCAAGGACTCGAGATAAGACAATGGGGGAGATCATGCCTCCAAGGAGTTCAATGATTTCTTCAAGAAAGTAGGGGTAAAAGGGAGTTTCCAGTTCCATACAATGCATAAAAAATGGGGTTGCAAAGCAAAAGAATCAATCCATTCTAGGGGCTGCTACGACCACATTCACAAATTGGACTTCCAATGATTCTTTGGGCAAAAGCATGTCTTACAACAGTGTATATCTAGAACAAGTGTCCTCACAAGATCTTGGAAGACTCCAATAGTGTGAAGCCGAAGATAAGTCATTTCTATATCTTTGGTTGTCTTGTTTATATACATATACATGTAGAGAACAAGATAAAGTTGGCACCTTCCAACAAGAAGTATATATTTGAGGGTTATGGTGAGAATTCAGAAGCCTACAGAGTATTAATTCCAGAGCATAGAAAGGTCGTAGTTAGTAGAGGTGTTACCGTTGTAGAAGACTTTGCATACAAAAAGACTCATGAGGTCTTTCCAATGACAAACAATAATTAGGAAACTCCAAAGGATGATCCTAGGACTTTGAAGACACTGATGGCTTCAAGTTCAAGCCAACAGCCTTCAAATAAGGAAGGGGAGACTTCAGCCTCTTCCAATTCTATCAAAACACCTTGATAGTTCACACAAACATTAAGGGATACTCAGGAGAATGTTGAGCTGCTAAGAGCACAATTAGGGAAAGTACGCCTCCAAATAAGTTTCCTAACAACATAGCATTGATAAGCAACATCACAGAAACTTCTAGTTTTTAGGAAGCAGCAGGCCAGCGAGTAGCTGATAGATTGTTACTCCTAGAGATATGAAGCCAATCTCAAACATCCTACCAATATATACATTTTGAAATGTGACTTAAATGTTTAATTTCATGTATATATTCTGATCAATAGAACGAGATTGACTTGAAGACAAAGATAGGGAGTTAAATGTTATATTTCATGTGTATTTTGGGGGCATGTCATAACACAAAAAACCATTGAAATTTTGAAGCATATTTTTAAAAAATGGCTGTCTTAGGCCTAGACTTCCCAAGACTCACCAAGTCTGGGCGACTGTACGAAGTACTCAACACAGTCCGAGTCCGAGCCCAGGAAACTCGCCAGCCTTGCCCCACCTTGCGACTCTTGGCGAGTTTCGTTTCTATGGTTTAAAACTTTGGTTCGTGTTAATCTATCTTGTATTTCACTTTATTGATTAAAATGAAAGTCTTTAAATTAGCTAAATAACTCTAAATAAAATGTAGATACATATTTAGACTTATCTTCAAAAATCCTCATGTGATAAGGATGCTTTTGTAAGTGAAGCTGATTTATGGAAGACTAGATTTTTACCTACATTGGTATAAAAATAGAAGCAAGATGGAGAGATTTTTACCTACATTGGTATAAAAATAGAAGCAAGATGGAGAGATTTAAACATACTGAGTACAGTGAATTTCCACGCAGCTTATTTAAGGCATAAAACACTATTTGAAAGTGTAAATATCTGTTCATGCTTCCATATTTGAATTTTTCAACTATTGGGTGACCGATTCAATGTTTACTAACACTAGAAAATTTTCTTCAATATGCTTGTTACTGAACTTAACAATTGAGTTCATATGAATTGGAGCTGTACATTCAGGGGGCAAATGAGATTTTCTTCGAGCAATATAAATCTCTAGGCATGTATGGCTGTTCTTCAATCAAAACCCAGAAAGACCGTGATATATTAAAAAAGGACCAAAGCAAACCGGTAACAGGAAATTTATTTATCAAGAAATTTTTTGCCATGCCCAAAGATGGCAATCATGCCAGAGACAGAGATCAAAGTATGCTCACAAATATATGAAAGATAGCAAATTTTCTTTACATACTAAGCAGTTTGCAAGCTAAAACCTTGCATCCTTGTAATGCCAATATATCAACAAATTTTCTGGTTTTGGCAGTAACCAGTCACATCAGTTGAGAGTCTCTGGTTACTGTTCCTATAGTCAACCAGGTATTCCTTCCTCCTGGCCAAGGTAAGATCCTTGAATCTAGCCCTGTCCTTTTTCTGAACACTCCCTATTATTGCAGCTCTCATCTCACATCTACTTGTCCCTAGGATCCATCCACTACAAAGCACACAGAATACTTGTAGCATGGATTTAATTTTGTAGTTACATTAGCTAAAGGTAATGCATCAAAACTTATTAGAATGGTGCCATCTTTGACAACTACAAGAACCCAGAGATTCTAGAGGCTACCATGATGCTGTGGTCCTATCAATTTATAACCTCTCCAATTTTACATATTATCTGCTTTGTCTCATCTCGATACATCAAATGCTTCTATGGAAACAGTAGTGACTAGTATGTCTCGACTCTCATGCTCACATTATACACTAAATCATGAAATGGCTGCTATTTACAATTTATTTGCCTCATCCCCTTCTACCTGAATTTAAGGTTATACATTAACAGATATATTTACATATTATATCTTATTATCTGCCAGTTAATCAGATTTGATTATTTTGTGCCATCATACTCAGGCTACTATGTTACTTCAGAAAATTATATATGGGTCAACTTGAACAAGTTGTCCTTAACTTAGTATTATATCTTGAATTATGGCCTGTCAAAAAATCCCATCAACAATATCAGAAGCTGCAAAATGTCCAAATGCCTGAAAATTTCTACATGTTCAAACATGTACAGACCTGTAGAGAATACATGAAACTGAAGAAAGATAAAAGGATACTCTCAATACTCTGTTGTGAGTTGTTCAACTTGGTAAGCTTATCTGCCAATATTTGTCCATTGAAAGCACCACCGTTCATCCCTCCTAGTTATAGGCCACCCTCAGTTTGCATTCAAAAAGTCTGCACCAATGTAGATTAAAAACATGAAAAAGCTATCATAATTCCACTAGAGCAGAAAATTAATATAATAACATGCCTGGACTTTCAAAACAATGTATAGATTTAGCATAACATGAGAACTAGAATATACATTTAAGTCATTAAAATGACCAGCTCAAAAGAAATACTTTCATACCTCAAATATTCAGTATCATATGGTAGTTTACAATATGGGAAAGGCTAGAATTTAGTCCATAAATTACTCTGAACCATTGAAACAAAACCCCAAAATAAAATCCACATACTGCTTAAACAGTGAAAACTGGATTTTATACAGAAATTTAATAAAATAACATGCCTGGACTTTGAAAACAATGTATATATTAATATCTAAGTTACCATATTCGCTCCAGGAGGGAGGAATTCGACATTAGATTCGCATGGAATTCGAATTCGGTTCGAATTCGATCCAAATTCGCTGTCAGTCTGTATTATAATTTATTCAGAACTCAAACAAAATTCAGATCATTAAAATCCATATTATGGTTCCAAATTCGCTGTCAGTCTGTATTTATTCTGAAACTAGGGTCAATAAAATCCGTGCCATCTGTATTTCAATCAAAATCCCATCCCAATTGTGCGTGGAAGCTTTCTGTTAATTACTTTATGATTTGAATTGAAACATTCATGTACAGGCTGATGATAACGTTCATATGATCTGAAAAAACTTAGAACAGCGATCTTATTCATATTCATGTACAGGTTAGCAAAGCATAGAATTAAATGGATTGCTGGTATAGATTTAGTAATTATTTTGCTATGTGGCTTTATTATTACTATTAGCATATAATGTATGAACTTATTTGCTGCTGCATATGTTTACAACTTTACATATATATATATATTTAAAAAAAATTCTTGTATAGACGAACCCAAAACGAATCGAACCCAGCCCAAAAAATTTTCGAACCCATCTCGAACCCGCATACGAACCGGAATCCAAACCGGCAACTTAGATTAATATAATATACATTAATGCATAACAATTAGCCAGCTCAAAAGAAACGCTTTCATGCCTCAAATATTCAGTGTCATATGGCAGGTTACAATATGGCAAAGGCTAAACTTTAATCCATAAATTACTCTAAACCACTGCAACGCGACTCCAGGGGCCCAAAATGAAATCCACACACTGCTTTAACAGTGAAAACTAAATTTTAAACAGAAAACCATGTTAATGAATTTGTGATATACTTAAGATATAGCTGGATGGATGAACAAGACCATTATGGTGTTGGCCTATACAATGATGAATAGCAGAGGTGCCATACTGACACTAAGGTAAAGCAATTTATACTGTGGTATATCTATCTACAACCACTATGGAGGTCAGACTGAAACTATCAGCCTTTGATGCTTCTCCACCAATTGATGATTCTCTATATCAAGTATCAACAAAAGGTAGACAGTTTTGTAAATCTTATCTCCACTCGACTTGAGATCTATTTTGTTGTTACGCACTCTTGAATCTTGAACCATCAAGATAAACAAACTTTGATTGGGCTGATTTAATTGATAGTCAACACTCAACTACTGGTTATACTTTTGCTTTGACTTCTAGAGTTGCTTCATGGCAGGGCAAGCCCCAACATACTGATTTGTTATCTTTCACTAAAGCATAGAATAAAAGACACTTGTGACTCTGGGTTCTGAGCTCATACAGTTACCCAGAATTTTGTTTTACTTACAAATCACTCCAACGACACCCACACCACTCCATTGTGAGTAAAACAGCCTAGTTTACAATGCACGAATCAAAAACACCAAGTTTCATCAGCACTACATTGATCAACAATGAGGATATTTCTTTTCATCAAATTCATCATTGCTATATTTGACAGTTTGTTTCTCTTTATCAAGTGCTACTAAAGAGCAGAAATCTGACATAATGGCTAAACTTTTTTTCTTTTATTCCTTTTGTTTAATTTTCAGACAAGCTTGCAGTTTCTCTGGCTTAGTCATCGATGAGCATTAATAAATATTTTGTGAAATCCGTCGTCAGTTATAACTACATATACCCTTATAACCACCACCAATTGCTTAATAAACAGAACACCCATGAGTCTTTTTATTTGTAAACCTTAGGTTATTGCTGTAACTTATCCTCATCAATAGAGGGCATAATGATGCATCTCATTTGTTCAGATACCAAGGGATGTTGTTGAATCTGTCCAATCTACTGCAGTGCTCATCAACATATCCTGCTTCAAAATAGGTACACCAAACTCACCTTCAAATGTAAAGTTGTAGTGCCAATTTGCATGTTGATATCTTTGCTCAAGAAGTGAAGAAGATGACTTACATACTTCTCTAATTTTAAACTACACCCTTAGTCCTGACATAGTATAGAAGATGTATTTTATGGATGAGTAATGTGTAGTGGAATTGTCTCGTACAAAACGAATTCAAACCTCACTAATCCAGAACTTTTCCTTTGGTGTATTGGTGATATGTTTTAATAAAAGTAAACTGCGTGATGTCTAGAACTGATAGCAGCCACAAGGAGTTCATTGAGTTCATTGCAAGACAACATATGAAGGATGCAGTTGGTCGGCATGGGGGCATCTGTCTCATTTTCACTAGCCTCGTGAATCATGAAAGCAATTGCAGCTTCAAGTTTGGCAAGGCCATAAATTATAGTAGCTGCATTTATTCCTGGCTTGGAGTTATGCTGGGGATGGGAAGGAGTTTGAGAGGTGGAGAAGAGTACAAATGGCTCTAAGTATGGAAAGAAGGTCCACTGAACCTGGGAGATGTGATAATAATCTATCAATTAGAAAGGTTTTCCGTTGCTCTGAAATTGATAAGCAGTTGGAAATAAGTTACCATGATGGTACGAGATAGAAGGGTTGACAGAACGATTACAACTAGAGCCATGTAAAAAGAACCAGCACGCACACGTTCTTCAATAATATAAATTCTTGTTCGTTGGGTTCTTGACGTCACACGATAGAGAAGATACTGGCAGCCTCCTATTCACTCACAACAAACTTGATAGTGCCTATGTTCGACCTCTTTCATTCACCAATATTGTTGGAAATATTGCATCATGGGATGCATGAAATAATAATTTAATAGGGTTACTGAAGTTTGTTATATAGGTTGGTATTAGTGGTACGAATATGTTGAGCTATTAAAACAACTCAATATATTTGGGAAAGTTGTTTATGGAATTTCCTTAAAACTAGGATATAAAAATCCTAATGTATGTAATATGTATTGAATGGAAAATAAGAAGCACAAATTATCTTGTGCAATTTCATTTGCAGCTTCATTTGTCTCTGATTAGATTTCACAAAAGTCAAATAGAGGAATAGTAAATATATGTTGTATAGGTATCAATTAACAAGCTACAAGGCAATAAATAATTTTTAAATATAATAATAAATATTATATATATCCTAAGTTGCCGGTTCGGATTCCGGTACGGATGCGGGTTCGAGATTCGGGTTCGAAATTCGTTCAAATTTTTTTGGGTTGGGTTCGGATTCGTTTTGGGTTCGTCCGTACAAGAATATATATATATATATATATATATAATGTTAATTTTATATAATAAACAATTATTTAAATAATAAATAATATTAATTATATCTAAACAATAAATATTCATTAAAATAAATTTATTATTTTATTAACAAACATAAAACATATTACAGTAAATAGATTATTTTATTAATAAAACATATTACACCCATAATCGACGAATTAAAGGAATCCCCTTAGTCACATCCATTCGATGGAAACAGCA
>MU225139.1:1839142-1860356 GCA_018584345.1 Thuja plicata | reverse complement strand
TTGTGTTGTCATTTTGAAAATCAATAGATGTATTCTTATGTTGCACTTATTGATCCTTGTTCAAATCGAGATAGTTTCTTTGTTTAAATCATTTGAGCATCTTTAATTTAAGTTTTCTGAAGACTTTTTGCTTCAGGGAATCAGGATTACTATAGAAATTAGTGGCTGATATACTCCAAGGACTGAAGACTTTGAGCTTCAGTATTGGATAATAGATTAGATTACTGATTCGAGGCGAGGACAGGAGACTTTGAGCTCATTGTATCACCTCGTCTTTAGATAAATCAACCGCTGCCTCGTTTGATTGTTCTTACATCAATCATCAAGTCACCGGCATTACTGTTGCAAGGTGAATTGTATGTGGTACAGTTCAGTTCTACTTGAAGCCACCTGCGGTAAGAAGGGAGCCTCCCCTATTGCTGAGAGGAGAGAGAAATCTCACATATTGCTGCCTAAAACACACGTTTTGCAAGTTGTAGTCTTAGTGACTTGCAAAATATTTAGCCAACACATTCACCTTTTTTATATAGACCTCCTAAAAACATGATGGAAAGATAAAATAAAAAATCCATGTAGGCCTCCTAATTACCTAGTATAACTAACATAAGGAATGTACGTGTAATGTCCCCTTTCTAAAATAGGATTTAATAATAAATAGTAATTAATAAAATTAAAATATAATAGATAAATAAATAATAATTAAATATAATTTACAAGTTAATTAAGTTTATGAAAAGTTAAGAGGCGTGTAATGAAAAGTTGTGACTCCCTCAACATAAGATATAAAAGGGTAAAGAGTTAATTTGAAAGGGGACATAGATGGAGTAAGGAAAATTGGAAAATGAAATATGGAATAATCATGTTGGAATTGGCGAAGAATTCTGAAATAAACCTGAATAAGAAATAAAGAACAGCAATTAAAATCAATTAAGGAGCATTAAAGAAAATGGAACAGACCATTCAGGGGAAGATAAGTTTAAGAAGTTGCAGAGTGCATTTGAGGGCAGCAATAGTCAGACTTACATTGGCAAATCTGCAAATGAGAAGACAAAGCAAGAATCCTGTCTTGCATTGTTCTATTACATTCTTTGTTTTTTCCACCATTCCAATGTATATCCATTTCCAAAAAAACTAAGTTACTACACTGAAACAAGGGTTATAAGAAAAAAAAATCAATGGATCACTTTTCTATCCATAATGTTCACCCAACTTTGATTGAATTGTTTCATTATCTTGTTGGTGTCAAAACCAAAAATACAAATAAAAAACCCTAATGAATTTTGACAAGCCTTCCAGAAATGTAAAAAAAAATCACAAAAAAGTTCCTTGAATTGTAGCTTGGAGATAAAATGTGTGAAAAACATAAAATTGCAATAACTCACTAAGCATTGATGATCAAAAGTTTAATTTTGGACTATAGCTTCCCTTCTCTAATCCCCCAACTCTAGTAAACAAAAATATAAAAAAATTCACAATCGTTAGGAAAATATAGGTAATCTTCAAACATCATGGTTTTGTACTCTTCCTCCAAATCATAGCTTTGATACCACTTAATAAGATCCACATGTATAATAATGGAAATAATACCATGTAAATGATAAATCACACATACCACGAGAGATGTTCATGGGCCAAGATGCCCTAATATCCAATATATGCAAAAATATAATAAATCCTTGAGGCAGGGTAACACCATATAATACTCCTCATATAAGAAACCCAAATGCATAACATACTCTTCACGTATTCTTACAATGATATTCACCTTCTTTATATAAACCTTCTCCTAATAATATAATGGAGGGTTAAACCACCAAACCCATGTAGACCTCCTAATTACTCAATATAACTAAGTTAAGGGATGTGACCCACATGTTTGCATCTCCATCAACCTATATACAGTACAATATCATGTCCCTCGATACATGTAGTGTTGATAATTGTAACCTTGTACAATTTTCACTACTTTTTGTGCCCTTGCCTTGCTGTGTTTTCTCCTAGCTCTTATCCAAGCCTATTTATGGTCATTATAATGAAAAATTGATGTCATATGTTTGCATGGTGATCTGAACCTCTATCTTGGACTAAGTGCACCTGACTCCTGCTTTGTGCATCTTATTTTGGGAGGACAATGGTGCCTGGGGCACCATTGTCCTAGACAATGGCATTTTTGGGCATCATTGTTCCTCTAATTCAAGCCCAATTCTGAATGTCGGAGCCCAATTCCGCCAGTTGATCCCCAATCCCGATGTCTCAGTATGACCATTGGAGGTCAACCTAATTTACGGAATACCTTTGAAAACCCTATATAAGAGCATTCTTTCAATTCATTTTCACATCATCATCATGAACATCCAAGATACAACATTCAACATCAAGCATCCACTCATATCAAGGTGACATTTCATCCCATCATATCCTTCAAGTATTCTCCAAATCTAAGCATTATGGAGCAGCAAGTTACAACAATCTTCATGCAGGCAAGTTTGGTATAATTGATCTCCTTTATTTCTTGTCATGACATGTTATTCTATCAACACTTGTGATTACATTCAAAGAGTGTGCCATCATCAAGCTTGAGGTATGACATTCAACATTCTACTTCAGAGCTTCCTTTATAATTTATTATTTTCAATTCAAGGGTCAATTCCACCTCGAGATTTGACCTTGGCAAACCTCTATCTACTCAACCACATTCTCTCTTTTGCATGTGCAAAAGATAAGATCTAAAGACAAGAATATGAATTCAAGAAGAGAAAATAGAGACCTATAGAACCAAGTTTTGCAGAGGTGAAAAGGCAGGGACAATGACACTTTCTGAGCCTTCTAATTTGGAAAACATATATTTTGTCAACATCCAACTCTCTTGGACAAGGGTGCCCAGAACCGGCATTGTCCTCTTCAAACACAGGTCACTCTCTTTCTCTCATTTCCAAATCCGTACTCCATGTTTGCATATTAGATATGAGACTTATTACTGTCAATTTCATATTATTAGCCCTAGATCTTGCATCTGATTCACATCTTTCCGTAGCTCATTTTCAACTTAATCAAGGAGTATTGATTTCAACTTGTGCCCAGTTCTTGAGCCAAGTGCATCCATTCTCTTTCTAGTGTAATCAAAAGAAATAGGCCTAATTCCTAGTTTGCATGCATGAACTTGTGAACCCTATTTCCCAACATCACAATACATAACATAAAAAAAGGCCCTTCAAACAAGTCAAGAACGTTGACAAAGAAAAAATAGAAGAATTGCAAGGACAAATTTTAGAGCTAAATATCGACAATTCAATGTCTATAAGAAGGAAACCGTATAAAGAACAACTTTCAGCTCCATAGCAGATATAACATTAACAGATACAGCTATCACAAGAAAGCATATTCAGATCAAGAGAAGCTCTTCAAAAAACAATAAACTAAATGCGGATACAACGTAAAATATTTTCTTGATTGTGATTATGACTTACATTACAGCATGGTTAGTTCAAGAAATATTTTTCTGCCCTCAAACAACTATTCACCAAGAATCTCTCATAAAAAATGTTCAATTAGCTTCCTCAATCCAATTAAGGGCAACGTGAAATTCCCAAGACATATAAACAAATGTTAGAAGCACTAGCTACGAACACACTAAGACCTACTAGATCATACATAGAAACTCCATCTAGAGAAAAATTGTCTACCTGATCTTCTAAGAGAGAAACAGCATTGACCAGATTTCTTTGCAAAAAACAAGCACTTTTTAAATTTTTTATGCATTTCATTTTCCCCATAGACCAAATCATTGTGAAATAAATGTATTGAATTTTGAGAAAGTCACATAATTGATTTGAGAGATAATATGTTTGATTAAGAGAAACCAATCTGGACTGTTATTCATTAAATAAACATTCTTTTGCCATTTTCCTAAAAGTAAATTTGCCAATAAAATGTTTCCAATAATATTGCCCAAATTCATAAAAGATCTGATATATAGATCTACTATATTCACAAAGATCAATAATGGTAACGAATAAATAATGGATTTAAGTGGTATGTATACAAATGAATAGATCAAAATGATGAGATATTAATTATTTGGGATCTTATCCTTGGCTGCATAAATGAGCATATTGGATTGATCTAATCCTCTTGTATCAATATCTTTATTTAAAAATTACTCATATCAATAAACATTACAGTATCTTATTTTATAAAATCTAAAACTTCTCCAATTGTATCAAACTTTATAAAAGAACCATTCGTTGAAGTTTCCTGTATATCAACTAGCTTGCCTCATTTCACATAAAAAGTAAAACTTCAAATTCATAGGTTCTTCTGTAACAACATCCATGATTCCTATTTTTACAAAGGTCCATTCTGCTATATTCCATCATTAATCGTTGTGTTTAATTTCAAATCTTTCCATATTCAACTCACCTGCAAGATCGCACATCGAATTTATATTGCAGATGCAAACAAGCTCACTCCATAGCATTCTTGTTTATATGAGGTCAGGCTTCTCTGACAACAAAAATGCCACAATTACATGGGTCACTCTACATAATCTTTGGAAGACAAGCTATCTATATGATGCCTACATGTCAAGAAAGTGCAGTTAACATTCTCCTCCAACTACTTGGTACTAATAAAGTTCGTCATACTTCAATTTTTTTTTCAAGAAAGTTACCTTATTCAGATATGATGGTTTGTTTTATCTGTAAGTACGATAACTAGATGCATTGTATATGCAACTAGGTACATCAAATATTTCTTCAAAATAAAGAGTATATACATCAAACACAGGTGAGACTACTGAAGTTTCGCATTTCGCAGGGCCGGGTTGATTCCTAAAGAAATAGAGTCTGATCTCTCGATCATTTGGATACGCATACAATTGGCCAGAGAATTTCTCCACAGCCAAGCTTTGAACTAAGTGGTCATAATAAGCACCGGTGTTATCTACGCCCAGCTCAAGACAAAAAAATAAGCTGAACTACAAACTAATAAATTGCAATTGCCTGTTGCATTGGGTATTCAAACTCGAAACCTACAAAAAGACTGTGAATTGACAACGCCTGCGCACCTAATGAACAAATTTTGAGAGATTTAACTTCAGATAACCTAAAAATATATCTATAATCCCACCAGTAAATTTGTATATTTTCTATCCCTAAAAAATGTAACTAATATGATTTTTGTAGCGGCGACCCTAGCACGATTTCAAAAATAAAGCACGAAGCTTACAATGTACGGAGAACGTGCAGAGAAACCTACTAACCTGATGATTATTATTGTTCCAAAGGGGGCCGCCAGAAATTAATACCAACATGACCTCCGTTGCCCCTCTCTGCACCTTTAGATTGCCTCGAGGAGCTCCTTCATGCGGCCGGGCGCTTAAGCTGCTGAACTTAGATAAAAGATAAGATAATTTCAGCGGTTCATTTGCTGTTACAGGTTGCCTTCGTTTAGGAGCAGCAATGCTAGTCGCGCCGAGGCTTTTGCTTGCTTAGCTCTACTGGGATTAGAACTCTGGACCACGATATAATAGTTAACGGAGAAGAGCTGTGGACACTACAAAGGTTATGTTGTGGCAGTCGTTTATATATGGGGACCGAAATATATGATCACATGGTTTAGTTATGGTCGAATACGGATTTCTCCATAAATTAGTGCTTAAATTTATTTCCTACACTTACATCTAAGGTTTAATGACTATGGTTGGTTTGAGTTAGCTTTTAGTTTAGATTAAGAGTTTGCATTTGAAGAATCATTTAGAGTTGAGTGAATGAGAATTTTGTTGGTGTATAAATTGTAGATGCAATGATCATGGTGTGTTTGAGTTAGTTTCTTAGTTTAGTTTAAGAACAATTTAGAGTTCAGTGAATGAGAATTTTGTTGGTGTATAAATTGTAGATGCAATGATCATGGTGTGTTTGTGTTAGCTTCTTAGTTTAGTTTAAAAACAATTTTGATCACATGGTTAGTCACGGTCGAATAAGGATTTCTCCATGTAAATTAATGCTTAAATTTATTTTCTGCCCTTACATTTAAGGTTTAATGACCATGGTTTGTTTGAGTTAGCTTTTAGTCTAGATTAAGAGTTTACATTAGAAGAATAATTTAGAATTGAGTGAATGAGAATAGTGTTGGTGTATAAATTATAGATGCAATGATCATGGTGTGTTTGAGTTAGCTTCTTAGTTTAGTTTAAGAACAATTTAGAGCTGAGTGAATGAGTTGTTATAGAAATTGTTTTGAAATTTACAATTTTTAGGTACATTTATTTTGAGAAAAAGGGAATTTTTAGGTGTATTTGATTGAAATAATATTTTTTAAATTTTCAAAAGTCAAGCACACAAGCATAAGAGTGTTAATAGCATTTAACATATTATTTTAGAGTTCACATGATTAGAATTTCTTTAAAATAAAATAGACAACATAAGTTTAAAAAATGAAAGGAAAACTACAGCATTTATTACTACAGCTCCAAATTTGGACTGTTATTCTTTTATGCAATTTTCTTTCAGCTTTACTCAATAAAAGAATAAGTTTAAAATATCCATTGTACAATTTTGAACAATGTCACTAAATTAGAAGTTAAGTTATAGTTAGTGCATTATATGTTTAAAAGATCAATTGCTCTAAATGTGAACTTTATACTTAGTTTCTTTTATCAGAATTAGTGATAGGAAGAACTTCTTAAACTACTTAGTTTCTTTTATCAGAATTAGTGATAGGAAGAACTTCTTAAAAGCAATAATAGCTATATAATTTAAACTCAAACTATATGGCCTTGTCATCTAACAAGTTCTCACTTCTTTGGAGGTCTTTTATATTCTTGATATCTCAAGCTCATTCTACCAATTATTTTGGCATTATGGATACTATTGATTATTTCTAAGAATGAAATAAGTTAAAAGGTAAAAGTCGTTATATGTCACACTGAACTCAGGAGCGAATTCAATATCTCCCTTTGTGAACTCCACAAGTTAAATACATTTTTATTTATTATGCTTGTGTTTGAGTTTATGACTAAACTCAAGATCAAACTAAACCTTGTTAACTCTTTGAGTGTACTGTAAGAGTTAGGAATCACAAATATAAAAAGTTGACTAGATAACTTTAGAGTAAAAGATGAAATCACAAGTCTTAAGGGTTTGAGAACACAACAACAAGTGTTGGAGATTTTTTATGTCTACAAGACTCAGCATTTAGTAGAAAACAAATGTGTGACAAAATATTCTATATTAAAACTATTGAATAAAAAAACTTTAGCTGCACAATAATTTATAAATTAAACCCACAAATTTATATTATAAAATGGTTAATGACATTTAAGAACATAATATTTTTATTTAAAATAATATTAAATTTAGTGTAGTATGTTAACCAAGATATCCTCGTGATATTTTGTGTATCATATGAATGAGGAAGTCTTATGTATCAAAGTTAGAACACTCAATGTTACAATACATGCAATGAAGGCTAAAATTTTGAGCAAAAACATTTATAATAGGAAAAGGTATTATAAACATATAAGCTTGATAACATAGTTCTCAAGCATAATTAAAATTAAAAATTTAGTGTGTCTTACAGGATATATATGTATATATAGCACGTGACAAAGAGCGGCAGAGGCTGGCAACCAAATGGCTATGGCCTCTTACTATCAACCTTAAGGAAATAGCTTACAAAATCAAGAGCATATTGATAGTGCACGTACATGTCAATCTGCTTTCTAATATCTCAGAAGAAATAGAGCATACTCCCTATGGAAAATATAGCTAGACTCATTCACCCTGTTAAACTATGGACTCTAGACTTTCGATGCCAAGAACTAGATAGTTATATTATTTATAGCCAAGACTCTTCAACGAGCTTATTGATCATAATTTAATTTTTGTTGGAATTTGACCATAGGAATTAAACACCTAGCCTCTAACTAGAATTAAGTTTGAGTTTGAGTCCAACCATAAGAAATGGACACTTGTCTAACTAAAGCATTAAAGACAATCGAAATCACTTTTTTGGCACCTGTGAGTGAGAAGGACCCACTTAATACTCATAAGTGGCTACGAGGATCTTGTTTTTTATTACAAGGTTACATCCTATTGTCATATCTTAACGTGGGTGATGTCACAACACTGACAAGCCCATGTGCTAGCTAAAAAGGGATTGGACTAAGCAATTGTTCTAGTAGTGGTGCAAATGATTCTTGATAGTCGTCATCTCTTTCATTTAATAGATAGATATTTTGATGAATTTCCTCTAGATATGCAATATTTATTTTTGTCAGTATAGATGGTTGAAGCCATATATCCATATCTTCCATGATTGCTCAAGAAAAGCAATGGTTTATAAGAGGATAGAATTCCACTCAGCAAGATCATTGTCATTATTAGGATATTGGGTTGGATGTTGAAGCATATCATTGATTTTGCATAGTATAAATTTCCATGAACGAGGTGGAAAAAGTGTATCGTGTCAGGATTAAACATGGGATTGAAAAGTTCATCATATTCATCAAACATATTTTGGCAAATTGTAATGTTGTTGAGAAACCCATATTTAATATTTTTTCAGCAAGTTCATCTTATTTCTTTTTTACCACATCATCCCTTGGAGTCCTTGTATCTGGATTTCAATGGAAAAGGGGTTTCTCACATAATATAATATTGGGGCTTCTTCAAGACAAAATTATTCTAGATATGTTAGTGCTTGCTCAGTTTCTAAGGTGCCTACAATATGATGCTTGGTAATCAAAATTCTTAAATCATTTAACCATTTGTTTAAAAAATAAAATTCAAGAAACTTTTCAATAAGCTGAGCTAGGAGTTGTGGCATTACAATTTTGGTATTGTCAGTAAATGTCATATAATACATATGTACTCCATCTAATATTATCCATTTTGATGGTCCTAAAATAAGGCTTCCATTGTAAATTGCTCCAACTAATTCTCTAGTCAGATTGTCTGATAAGGGATTATTTTCTCCTTTGATATATTCAATCTCAAAATTAGATCCAAGGAATTCAGAATACTATCTTTCAATACATCCTTGAGCCAAATCTTTATTTTGTTTCTTTTTTTACAAGATTCTAATTGTTTGACTGTCAATCCTGACTGTGAATTTTACTGGCTTGAGAAAGATCTTAAATTTTTCAATTCTTTTTTTATAGCCAGTATTTATTTTTGAAATATGTCGTATTTGATTTTTGTATCAGTGAAAGTTCCTAACAAATGCCCACATATGTTTCAATTTATATTTTCTTCTTCTTGGACCAATACAACTAACTATGTGGTGTATGACACATTTGTATAAAGATATAGTGATAGGTTTGGCTCTAGAATATGCAATGAAGATAAATATTAGCAATTTATTTTAATTCTTTGGACTACCTTAGTGGCCTTTAGAGACCATCCTTCCTTGGATTCTTTAAGGTTCTCATGGATGGCTCTTTTATCTTCTGCAAGATCCTTGTAAAAGGGTGAAACATAATTTAAACAACCTTAAAAACTTTGGATATACTTTGCATCTTGTAGAATGTCAAGAAATTCTTAAATCCTTTGAAGAATACGAGTATGAAAATTTATGCTTCCTCTATCTAGGTGCAATCCAAGAAAGTCTATCTGATCTTTACCTATCACCATCTTTTTGGTTGATAAAAAAATGTCATGTCTTCTTATAGTTGCATACAATTGTTCCAAATAGTGTAGATGGTCAGTTACTAAAGCAAAAAATATAATTTTATCATTTATATATACTGCACAAAAATCTTTTAATATTGCACGCGGATGAGAAAGTGTTCTCATCCTTGTGGAAGGCATGGTGTCATGTCAAACCTTTGGTTTTCTCAAGGAGTGTTGTTAGGATGAATCCTACTTTTGCAGTTGTGGACAAATCTATTTGGTGGGGCATGCATCTCAAGGAGAAACCTCTTGCCCTAACTCAATGTTTCTCTGGAAAAATTTGGCAAGCAAAGAGCATCTATCTTATATGGGAAATTTTGGTTGACAACAAGTTAGGATCTTGGGAGGAAATTCGTAAAAATTACAATATACTTGCTTCCCAAAAGAAGACTTATACTCTTATTTCCAAAGTTGTTGGTAGATTATTTCCTAGTAAAATTATGAATTCTCAACCATTTGTGGAGCAACTTAAGTGGCCAGATGGTAAGATGTTTGTTAATTTTTCCACTAAACAAATTTACAATATGCTCAAAAATTATTATGGTATTATCAGTACAATTAGTCAAATCTGGAACTTTAACTGGTCGATTTCTAGATGGAACATTATTTTTTTTTTTTTTTGGCACTCACCCATTGAGCCTAAAAAAACTTTTTTTAGATGGATTTTATTGTTAAAAAAGCTTGATGTTGGTTCCACTCTTTCTTCTGTTGGAGTTGCACCTATCACTTGCTCCATTTGTAATTGCATTGAATCTTTTGAGCATTTATTTTTTGAGTGCAAGTTTGCATGCAAAATGTGGTCTTAATTTTTTGGGTCGCCCATTACTTGGAATTGCAAACCAGGTCTCTCATGGCATGGAGTCCTTGTTGGGTTTGTGGAAGCTTTTGATTTTAATATGAATAAGTTTTGGTTTACTCTTACTTCTGATATTCTATGGACCATCTGGAGGCAGAGGAGCGAAGAGATCTTCCAAGGAAAGATTCAAGACCTTACTGAGTTTACTATGAAACTCATACATTTTTATATTATGTCACAAGTATCAGCTATTCTCGAGGTTCCCAGGGACAAATTCCTGGCTTTGGTAAGAGAAGTAGCAATGATTATTTATAAATAAGACATCCAAGATTCCACTTTTTTATACTCACTCGGAAATGTTGAACAAAGAAGAGATAGAGAACCTTAAGAAAGTTGTCAATGAAAAACAAATTAATATTGAATAGGATAATACGAGTAACAAGGAAAAAAGGGAGATGAACAAGACAATATTGGAAATGATACCAGATAATGATGCAACATGGTAGATAGATTCCCACAATGATCATATAGGGAATCCCCTGACTAATAACAATGACGCGGACAAAATTGATTATAGGGACAACAACCATGACGGATTGGAGTAATTGGCAAGTGTTCTTTTTGGTATAAAAATTGCTTTTATTATTGTGTATGAGATAATATGTATACATATGTGCAAATCCTTCTATGTATACATGTTTATAACTCTCTATGAGTCATTGTAGTGACAAAATTGATCGATAACAGAACCTCTTTTTTGGTTGTTGACATATATGATACTGGTTTGGCCATGTAACTCAATTGATTAACTATCTTAATTTAAAAATATCATAAAGATTGATCCATTTGTGTTTGGAAATAAGCAGGTGATGTGCAAAGTCTAAAGGGCATTACATTTCATTCATATAGTCCATGGGGAACTAATAAAGAAGTCTTATATTTATCTTCATCTTTGACAATTATTTGCCAAAATCCTTATTTACGGTTTTATTTAAAGAAAATATTTTTGTTAGCAACCCTTTTGATCAAGTCAACGATAAAAGGCATGAGCAAACTACATTTTGTTTATTATTACAACTCAATGGAGTCAAAATTTAGCTAGATTCTATTTATGCTACCTGTGGTGGACGATGCGTCTACCAACTCTTGAATATTGTGTTTCCTCCTTCCAATTTCTAGGTGGGTGTCTTAGGTTGCAGTCCCATGGAGGGGGGCTTCCTTAAAATTATATTTGTGGCCACTGAGATTTTTCAGGGATATTTAAAGGTGAGCGGTCCTATGAATATTGCACTGTGTTTTAACTTAGAATTTTCAAATCCTAAATTCAAGGAAAAACTTTCTAAATTTTATTTTTTTGGTAGTATTTATTTGGTTTTAGTGAGAAGAAAATGTGCATCTTTGACATGTGATAGCGATCCTGTGAATATTGCACTATGTTTTAACTTAGAATTTTCAAATCCTAAATTTAAGGAATAGCTTTCTAAATTTTATTTTTTTGGTAGAATTTATTTGGTTTTAGTGAGAAGAAAATGTGCATCTTTGACATGTTGCAAAAATTCTTCCTAAGTTGGTCGAGCAATTTCTAGCCCCACCCCGTTTTCATCCACTCAAATTGAGAGGCCTAAAAAAGTGGAGCTCCTATTTTGCAGGAAACGATTCTAAATAATATTGTAGCCCCCCCAAAAAAAAAAAATTCCTATGGGACCTCTTGTACCTAAAAAATAGAGTTGTNCCCCCCCCCCCCCCCCCCCCCCCATAGGACCCCTGCCTTATCCTGAAGGAAATTCTAATGTCCTATTTTTTTGGAAACATATAGAACATACTAGTTTTGATACAGGATTACTAGCAATTAAAACACTTATAAACTAGTCTACTACTCTCATATTCCCAAATTTACAAATCCCTTCTAAAAGTTGGCTATTTGACAAACCACAAACGTAATCTAGAAGAGTTTCTGGTATTGAACTTAGATCTTTGCCACATGGAACCTTAATGGAATAACCCTTGTCCAGTAGGAGACCTCACTTGTCTTGAACACCTAGCTTGTCACAAACTTATTTTGTATATCATACTTTTCCTAGCTCCATAAATAATCCCTTTATACACTATGGTCTTGAAGAAAAAAATTTATCTTCAAGTCATTTTCCAGTTACCAAATAGCCATCAATAAATCCTTATCCCTCAAGGTAGTCATTAGCAAATTTGTCTAATTTGAATAGTAATCTTGAACTAGTAAACAATCTAGCGGGACAGGTTAGCAAAAAACTTTCCTTTACTCGAAAAGAAGTGTCTTCTACAAGGGAAAGTTACCAAACAAAGAAACAAATAAACATTACAAAGATGGAATAAAAAGGAAGTGTGCTTAAAGAGCATCCCCAAAGAGTTGAAATAGAAAAAAGAACTAAGTATAAGATTGAACAGTATAAGTTGGAAAAAGGAGGCAATGGGTTATGAACCAAGTTGATGGCCAACCCCATAAACATTTTCTATTATTAATATTGATAAAAAAATATTTGGGACTAATATAAAACAAGATGTCATACTGATATCAAGAAAAAAAATAAAAGAATTATGAAGCCTAAAGAAATTGGATGATATCTACTCAAGAGATTTTAGATGATATGGTTGTAGACTGCAAAAACTTTGTAAATATTGTGACTTGGAGTTCTTAGAAATTAGCATCAGTAAACCAACTTGCTTTGAAAATAGATTCTTTAGTTGTCAGATTTGAAAAACAATCTTCCTCAATAATGAATGATACTTTTCGTTTAATATTTTAGTTAAAGAACATATAACAAATAGTTCAAAACATGTATTCTACCCAAGCTAGGAAAGAAATTTATATGACTCAATCATATGATAGTCAACTTAACCTGAACAGGAAAATATAGGATATAGAAAACACAAGGTCTATGATTGAGTCTGTCTAAAAAAATATTCATAAAATTAGACTAATAACTAAGAAAATTAGAATGACTCAATGATGCATGAGCATCCAAGGTGTAAGAGCAATCTTGCATCACCCAAAAATATTATCTAGTTTTTCAATAAGGGTTATCTTTGGACAGGGTTACTATTTTTGGAAAATTTACTATTTATAGTAAGTTGTTCATTTGAGCACGGATTGTTCCAATTGCTTCCATGGAGGTTCATTTTGGATATATAATTATGTCGGTAAAGTTTCATGGCAATATCAAGTATGATTTTGAAGATATTAAAATTATTGTTTTGGTGGGATGGTACAAAACTTTGAACTCAGTTTTGAAGGTTTTAGAGGCTCCGAAAGTGGGTCAAACTTTGATCAACTATCTCTTCACCATTTTATGCTTGTAGAGCGCTTCATGGGATTTCTGAAATGGGGTTATAATAACCAATCGACTCAATGGTTTACAAGTTATGGTTTTTGGAAGTTGGGTCATCAACACTTGAGTTTCAATACGAGAGAGAGATAGAGAGAGAGAGAGAGAGAGAGAGAGAGAGAGAGAGAGAGAGAGAGAGAGAGAGAGAGAGAGAGAGAGAGAGAGAGAGAGAGAGAGAGAGAGAGAGAGAGAGAGGAAATTGAACCATTGGATGCCAAAATGGGAAAATTGTCACTTTCCAAAATATTCTAAGGCGGTTAGTTCTGCTACTTACATAAGGTTGAAGGGGTATTTTAGGGTTCAACTCCAGTAGTGTAGATGGTGGCTTTGTCTTGCATATTATTGTAATGAAAATGCCCATGTGGGTGTAGCATGTTATTTTTTTTTAAATTATAATGTTATTTCATTGAAGACAATAAAAAGCATGTGTTTTGTTCTTGACATTGTTTTGTTCTTGCATTTTTCTATTTATTTCCTTGTTGTGTTAAGTGTGTTTGGTTAAATAAGGGGAGTACCCTTCATTACTCAAGTTGTTCATGATAGCTCCTTTAAGGAAGAAAAGAAAGGTAAAATATCAATAGAACAACCAAAACCTGAGAAGTTGATAATTCAAAGAATGAAGAGCATATTCTTGAATGAAAAAGAAGAGTTAATTCTTTTTATTCCTACATTTAAACCTCTGGTAATCACTAGACCTAAGGTTAAATAACATAGGTTAGCCATGTAAGAATAAGAGAGTGATTGGTTGAAAGAATTGCATGTTAATTCTAAAAACTCTGAGTCGATGTATATGTGTGAACTTGGTTGTGTAAAAGAGAGTCTGATAAAGAGAAAATTCAATAGAAATAATGGTTGATTTTGAATCAGATGATGTTCATTCTATATATAATTTTGAATAAAACTCAAATGATGAATTGCATGTATATTAAATCGATCAGATTTCCACAATCCATATGAATTAAGCTTGATTTTTCAAGCTTAATGCATCTATATTTTACAGAATGTGAGTTTTTACAAGATCAAGAGTCGTGGAAAACCTTTAATAAGTTAACTAAAGATTATGATTTTGAGATGAATGAGGTTGTTACATAAAATGAAAAACCCAATCAAATTAGGTCATATGCAACATCGGGATGCATTCTCAATATTGACAAAATGGTAGGTCCATATGATACTACATATGTATGGATTGATACTTTAAAAAAAAATCTTTGATGTTAGATGCAATCAATGGACACAAACAACCAAAGTATTACATGTAGTAAGATTTCTATCGGGGAAATTGAGACACTGGTATAATAATTTACCAGATAACGGTCCTGCAACACCGATAAATGATAATAATATAATATTCAAGCATATTGACAGGGGAAAAAACTATTTTCTTGCAATTGTCTTCCAATAATTTGAATTTTTTATTATTGATCTCTTTTGTGGAGATAGGGAAAATTTCCCTTTAGAAGCACAAAAATGCTCTTATCAATTGTATCATATAAAATGGTGAGCAATGCTAGGATAGATCACTCACCAACTTTTAGGTTACATATAAGAAGATCCAAACCTCTGTAACAAAGGAAATCTGATTAACACAAGATAGGATGGAAATTTGTAATCTTCACAATGTAAGGTTTTGGATTGGTCTTCCTTTCCTTAAGAGGGCTAGTAGAGGATGCAACTTCAAATCTGTAGAAACCATGTCAGACTGTACTGAAACTAGAGACAAACCAGGATCCAGAAAGTTACAAGTTGGAGCTCTTTGCAAAAGAGAATTAGAGAATTAGTCTAACTAGAGAATTAGCCGGAGAAATTTACAATGCAAGCCTTATTTTAGGACCATCATAATGGATATGATCGGATGGAGTACATATGTATTATATGTAGCTTCCTGACAATACCAAAATTTTAATGCCATAACTCCTAGCTCAATTTATTGAAAAGTTTCTTAAATTTTCTTTTTTGAACAAATGGTTAAATGATATAAGAAGTTTGATTGTTGAGCATCATATTGCAGGTACCTTAGAAATTGAGCAAGCACTAGCATATCTGGAACAATTTGTTCTTGAAGAAGCGCCAATCACATATTATGTGAGAAACCTTTTTTCCATGGACATCCAGGTACGAGGACTTCAAGGGACGATGTGGTAAAAAAGAAGAAGAAGATGAAATTGCTCAAAAATCGTAAATACAAGTTTATCAAAAACATTCCAATTTGCCAATATACATTTGAAGAATATGTTGAACTTTTCAATCCCATGTTTAATGTTGACATTATATAATTTTTCCACCTCTTTCATGGAAATTTTATGCTATGCAATTATCAATGATATGCTTCAATATCTAAACCAATATTCTAATAATGGTTATGATCTTCCCTGAGTGGAATTCTATCCTCTTGTAAACCATTAGTTTTCTTATGCAATCATGGAAGATGTGGTTATATGGCTTCAACCAACTATAATGGCAAAAAGAGCAGAAATAGATATTGTATATCTAGAGGAAATTCATCGAAATATCTATTTATTCAATGAAAGAGATGAGGACTATGAAGAAGCATTTGAACCACTACCAGAACAATTGCTTAGTCCAATCCCTTTCTAACTATTACATGAGCTTGTTAGCATCGTGACGTCAGCCGCGTTAAGATGTGACAATAGGATGCAACACTGTCATAAAAAACAAGTTCCTCGTAGCAACTTATAGGTGTTAAGTGGGCCCTTCTCACTCATGGGTGTCAAAAAGGTGATTTCGTTTGTCTTTAATGCTTTATTTAGACAAGTGTAAATTTCCTATGGACAGACTCCAACTCAAACTTAATTCTAGTTAGAGGCTAGGTGTCTAACTCCTATGGTCGAATTCCAACAGAAATTGAATCCTGATTAATAAGCTTGTCGAAGAGTCTTGGCTATAAATAGGATATCTCTCTAGTTATTGGCATTGGAAATCTAGAGTCCATAGTTTAATAGGGTGGATGAGTTTGGCTATATGTCCCATAGGAAGTATCCTCTATCTCTTCTAAGATATAAAAAACCAAAGGGGCATGTATGTGTACTATCAATGTGGTGTTGATTTTGTAAGTTATTTATATCTATTATATGTATTATGTATGTATGTATGTATCATTTGGTTTCCATATTCGTGTTGTTTTGTTATTGTATATTAAAATGGTATCATAATATTGAACACAATATTTTAGACGATTAAATAAACAATACATAATGTATTATATGTATCTAAAAAAATAAGCTTACAATTATGATGTGGTATCTTGTCATGATTCAATTAAATAATTTTTGGTTATTCTTCTTGATCTATATTTAATAAACAACGAGTCAAAGAATCAATCTCTTATAAACATAAATAATATAATTAACACTTCTTACATCTAAATCATATTCACATATAATATTTACAATTACATTTTATAAAAATTAAATATATATAATTTTAAATTAAACACAAAAACATGTACTACTCTAGAGATCAAAAATATAAAAGAGCAAACAAAACAAATTTATATTAAAAATATATATTTAAAATCCACTAAACCCTTATTCTTGAAATGTACGATGTGGTAGAGGTAAAAGCCTCTCATAAAAAATATTAATAGGATGAGTACTCAATAGAAGTGGGAAAGGAATAAAGATTTTAGGGTATAAAATTAAGATAGATTGAGTGTGTCATAAATTTAATATAGTGATCTACTTATACATGTACATCATATTTCGCTTGATTCCAAAGTATATGATGAACTAAAGTATAAAGATGGGGAAAAACGACATTAAGTATTTTAATAACATCTTTTTTGATAACTTTATTATTTATTATTTAGATCATATTAAGAATAGTATATATTAAAGACCTTGGCATCTTACACAACAGGAAAACAAGGGGAGCCTCTTTTGTAAGTATTCTTCGAAATAAAATTACTTAAGTTCATCGTGAGTTTTATATATTAAATAATATTTTAAATTAATATAGAAATTTATAGTAATTAAAATGCTTTTATTATGAAGGAATAAAGATATTGTGAAAATATATAGATATTAATAATTGATATCATTTAGATTGATAATTATGTGTTTATGAATATTTTCAAAAATATTATATTAGACAGATATTGTTTTTTTTTTCGGGGGGGGGGGGGGTGGTGTNTGTACTTATATTAAAAAATTAAATAAGAAGTTTGAAGTGTTAATAACAAGACATTTGATGGAAGGAATGAAGCGTGGGAGCGGGGAGGTGGGAGTAGGGGAGGGGGATTTCAATCAGTGTTGTGAAGGGGAGGGGCAGGGAGAGGAAGAAGATGGTGGGAGAGGACCTACAATCACCTACTCTGTTGCAGACGAAGATTTTCACTTTACTTTGTTACATGATACTTTAGAGTTATTCCAACCCTACACATAGCTCGATAAGGAGGCAACTTTTCCTTCTGCCTAGGTTGTTCTTGGGCCTTCAATGGTGGAAGTTATATGCCTTAGGGCGATGGTCTGCTTCAACTGTCTGGGGTTGTTTGGTTGCTTGAACATTGCTCAGTGACTGATTTCACTACCAGATACCTTGTTTGGTGGCACTTTACTAACTGTCTTGTGTCATTTTCTTGGTTTAAGGGTGCTTCTTGTGGTTTCTCCTCATTCATTGTTTCTCTGGTTATAGCCCTAAGGTGGAGTCTAGGCACGTTTTTTAGAGATTTATCTCTATTTTGACTTATGTTACTGAGGCTACCTTGGTGCTCATTAAAATTTTGGTTGCTTTGGTCACGATGATCCATGTACTAGAGTTTTTTTACCGCGTGCATGTCAAATATTGTGACTATTCCTTGTTTTGTCTAAATATTATGTTTTTGTGAGGGACTTTGCCTTTGTTGTGTGTTTGTGGGTTGTGGTTCTCAAAACCCCCATTGGTTGTGATGGATTCTGCGCATTGTTCATGCTCGTGGAGTGGATTATGTTTAATTGGTGGTCATTGTTTTGAATCTTCTTCATATTGAGGGGTGTTTGCAACTTGGTAGGTGTATTGTGCTCATGGATCCTTTGGCTATCCTTTGGTTGATTTGGCCTTTCGTGACATGCTTTCTTACTATGGTGAATGGTCGCCTTCTCAGAAATGGTGCCTCTGAACACTAGGCTTAGTTGGGCTAGTGGTGCATTGTGGACTCTGCTCAGTTCGCTAGGGTGGAAACAATGTCCTCACCTATTCATGTTGACCATGTCCTTGGTCCCATTGACACTGAGATGCCTCTCAACAAGATTGTTCTTAGAGTGGTTCTTCAACCTCTTTCATATATCTTTACTCTGCACTCTATGTAGCTCGCTAGGATCGTGTTGCTTCCTATCAGGTTTTTGTCTATGGTTTTCATGCAGCTTGAGGATGTTGTTTGGATGCATGTTGGGGTATCGTGTTTGGATCCTATTGTTGGTCTTGTCTTCAACCCTATGTTCTATCACAAAACTAGTTTGATGATATCTTTTGAAGTTGGTGAGGGACCCTCACTATGTGGTAAGGGTGCATATGCCTTTTTGTGGAGGGAAATTTCAATGAATATATGGCGGGTTGTGTTTCTGGCTGATTTGACCTTTGGAAGAACTGTCTACTCTCTTACCTCATTTCTCATGGTGATGGTTGGATCAAGCCCTTTCTGTTTCAGGAGGATTTTTAATGGAAGACCCTTTTTGGGCACATGTTTGGTTACTTTGGTGGCCCTATGGTCTCTAATATGTTTTATATTGTTGATTGTGCTTGCCCAATGACTATGTTCATGGATGTGGAGGGTTATGTTTTTTTCCTTTCGTGGTCCTGATGATGGAAGTGTGGGGCTTGATGGCAGATGTCTGATGCTTATATCAGATAAGTTATTTTACCTACTAGTGCTTTATTGGGCTTTAATTGATCCTAGTTGGACTCTATCCTGTATAAGTTCGATGGAGGTGGAATTGATCCCTATAGAGGTGGCATTTCAAAGTATACCTCTGTTGTAAGCTTTTTGCATGGTGTTTTGGTCATATTTTCTCTTGTTCCTTATCGAGGTGGCGACATATCCTATAGAGTTGAATATTGTCTTGTGGTTGGAGGACGATGGTTGCTCTATATGGTGTTCTCTTGACTGTGTCTTCTTAGATGCGAGGTTGGATTCATTTGACTTTGTAGATGGTGATGTTCTACTTTGGCATGTTTCTCTTAGCAGACAGGGATGTGGGACCTTGAGGTGTTTGGTGGTTACTAGATGTGTTTTGGGTTGTGTCTTTGTTGTTGGGAAGGTGTTGCTTGAGCTCTTGGAAGAGCTTAGAGATGTTTGCAGGTCTTCTTTGTTGTTCTATGTGGTGATCTTGAACATGGTACCTATCCCAGTTTTGGGGGTTAACTTTTTCAGCCCCTCTAGCTAGGTTGTGATGGGTGTTGTTGTAAATATTGTGTTTCTTTTTTTTTTTTTTTTTTAGACTATCCATTTTAGTTGTTATGGAAAATGGTCTTGTTTCTTTTTTCAGCCAAACGATTGCTAATAGTTTTCAATTACTCATTTTGGTCTTTGGATGTTTTTGGTTCAAGTTTGTAGCTGACTTTGGGGCTATGTTGATCCCTGTTGAGGTGGGATGTATTCTGCAAACTGTGGCAAGGACTTTGTGCTCTCTATTTGTTTCTTCCTCTTTGGCGGTTCCTACGGAGATGAAACAGTCTTCAATGGAGGCGGGGACTTGTTTCGTGAACAATTCAGTTTGTAAATTTGGGTGGTTTTCTCCTTTATATGACTACTTGGGTGTGGGATAGATTTATATTCATATAACCTCTTCCTTTTTGCTCCTATTGTGGTGGGCTCCTTGTTTGATGTTGTGGAAAGGATTTTTGTAGATCGAAGCAGTTCTTTGGTTGGAGGGGTGGTGTTCTTTACTACAGTGTAAATTTTGATACTTTCTTGTTACCCATTGTGAAGTCTCGGAGCCTTTTAAAATCTCTTTATTACTTTTTCCCACATGTTAGGGTGTTCATTGTCTATTTTTAATGGAATATTTCAGTCTCTATGCTAAAAGTGGCTAGTTGTAGCCCTTTATTATTTAAGAGGCCTTTCTAGGAAAGGTGGGTAAAATTGTTAGAATACTTCAGGGATAACTGAGAGGGGGGGGTGAATCAGTTATCAGCAACTTTATCTTTTTCTTATAAATATTAATCCAGATTGATACAAAGTAAATGCACATTCAGATAACACATTACACAACACATCAATTTGGTTACGGGGAAACCAAATGGTAAAAACCCCAGTGGGAATTAATACCCACAAAGAACTATATTGTTTGTAGTAATCCCTGTTAAAAGATCATACAACCCTGTTAGGAGTTGTTCATTACAATGCAGTAGTATAGTGACCTGGTTAAGGGTCTGACCCTGTTAGGAGTCTT
>MU225139.1:1799099-1822598 GCA_018584345.1 Thuja plicata | reverse complement strand
GCTAACAATTCAATTTATGCTTTAAAGCTTTCTATATTGGTTTACTAATCAAATTCTAGCTTAGAAAGCATTTCATTTCTAGATTTCAAGCATTTCCTTTCTAGATTAATTGCATTCTCATTCTTAGATTAATTGCAAATTCATACTTACACTAGTTGCATTTCATCTTCAATTTCATAGTTTAATCATGTCTTAATTCATAAAATATCAGCAATTTCTCATGAATTAGATGCATATTTCTCATAATCAATAGCTTTTCTTCATCTACTTGCACTATAAAATCCTCCGTATTAGAGATGGTCAGGTTGTTGGCTCTCGTTCTGAGGGTAAACTGCAGTAATCACACCTAATTAGGAGGCAACAGGTCGCTTCAATCACCTTCGTGGAACAAACAATTCATGTTTGTCTTTGCGAATTCATTGATTGTGTAAGGACTATGTTGCGTTTGTGTTGAATCAAGAGGTCCACATTCAACATCAGACAGTTACTAATGTTTATGCTTTTTATATTAATCAACAACCAAAACAAGGGGATTGACCCTTACAAAATGATAACATGAGGGTTATTGAGTGATCAACAACACATTACAAAATGTTTTGGTTGTTACAAGTTATGGTGGTGAAAAGGGAAGCAATGTATATATGGGCAAAATTACTTCTCGTTTTCATTAATTACACATTTCATAAGGAAGATGGCCCACTAGATTCAAGAGGAGACTCAAACATAAAGTGGGACACCGATACTTCACCAAGATATGTAATCCATGGAATGAGAATGAGGAAATTTAGTAATGTAAATGAATAATTAGGAGAGCTACAAAAAAATTGGTAAAAATATACTATAACATATAGGCAATGAGAAAAAAATTACAAAAATGGAAACTAGAAGATAGATCCAACATGTGGTTGAAATTTGAGCTCAAATGCAGGGTATAGGATGGCAATGGCGACACATACCTAGGAAATGATGATAATGATGACTTGACCCTAGTGTTTTCATCTGAATTTTTCACAAATCATTCGGTTGTTCTTGATCCACCTAGAAAAGTTATGGTAGCTCCGTAACTTGTTCCTACATGGAAAAAAAGGGAAAAGGTTGTCTAAAGGGGTTTTACTTGGCCAATCCCCAGTTTAGGAATGAACCTTACAAAATGAAATTAAATTGCACAAAGGAAAGTAAATAATAGATTCACCTTGCATAAACCCTCATGGATGGATGTAGAAATCACTCATACCCATGAAGATGCTTGAATATACTATAAATCTAAATATTTGACCTTGGAATGTGATGTAGAATTGAGGATGCCCTCACAAATTCATAGATATATTAATTCCACTCCTAGATCTTGAATGTAGATATGCTTGATAATCACTTGCAAAGAAGGAGAGATAAGAAAGATGAAAGGATGGATCTTCTTGCTTGGTTAAGAATTCCTTTAATTAGTCATCACGGGAGAGAAAATTGCTTCAAATGGAAAAGATTTCCTTTGGCTTGAATGATCTTGAATAAATGGAGACTTGGCAATCTTGACCTTGGGTGCTTGCCTTCGAATTCAATATCTCTTGCTTCATTGAAACTATTGATAGCTTAATTGCAAATGCTTGAGTATGGTATTGATCATGTATCTCAAAATGAGGAGAGATAGGGGCTTTTATACTTACTCCACCATTTTGGGATTCATAATTGATCCAGGTTGACCATAAAATAAAATTTATTGATAAAACCCCAACAATGGGCTTCAGGTAAAATTTGGGCCCCAAAACCTAGGGACATGTTGCCATTGGGGACATGTCCCAAGGATATGTCGTCATTAGAGACATTTCCCAGGGATATGTCACTATTAGAGACTTGTCCCATGATAAATGGGATAAAATTTGAATTGGAGGTTTGGGAGAGTGAAAAAGTGCGGGAAAAGAGGAATAAGATTGCTAGGATCAAGTATAATAGAGATTCGGATCTCAAAAACACCACAATGGGTATAATAGGTCTGAATAAAGCATCCAATTATGGGTACTAAATTTTTAGTATGATACATTTAGCCCCTACCTTGGAGGGAGTATGAGACTAACTCATGCTCACGATAAAGTGGATCAATGCATAAGAATAATTTTATCAAGGTCAAGGAGATAAAGAATCATCAAGCTCCCAAGTGACTTAAGTCCTCATAAAATTCAAAACCAAGATAAAAGAGGCATTTCTCGAAAGATATGAGAAATAGAGAAAGATAGAAATAGAGAGAGACATGATCACTATCCTGGTAAAGTATTTCCTTACTATGGATCACACAGAGAAGGCACTACAAAAGATGGCAATGGAAGTCTAGCAAGTTGTGTTATGCTAGTGAACCCATCAAAGAGGATCAATTATTAAGGAAAGCATTGTCTTTGTAAGGGATCTGAAAAGGGTGATTATGCCTAAGGAAATTATTGTCTCCATAGGGATCAAAGAAAGGAAGATCAGTCCTTAAGGAAAGCATTGTCTCCGTTAAGGGATCTAAAAAAGTGACCAAACCTATGGAAAGCATTGTCTCTATAGGGATCAAATAAAGGGAAGATCAATCCTTAAGGAAAGTATTGTCTCCATTAAGGGATCTAAGAAAAGTAGAATCAGTCCTAAAGGAAAGCATTGTTTCCATTAAGAAAACAAATTTTCAAGGATGAACACAATAAAAGCATTGTCTCCTTGGTCATCCATAAGAGAAAGAAAGTATTTTCTAAGGAAAAGGGTGATTAGGCCCAAGGAAAGTATTTTCTCCATAAGGATCAAAGAAAGGAAAATCAGTCCTTAGGGAAATAATTGTCTCTGTTAAGGATTCTAAAAAAGAGACTAGGCCTATGGAAAGCATTGTCTCTATAGGGATCAAAGAAAGGGAAGATCAATCCTTAAGGATAGTACTGTCTCCATTAAGGGATCTAAGAAAAGAATAATTGTTCCTTAACGAAAGCATTGTTTCCATTAAGGGATCAAATGAAAGGATGGACACAAGGAAAGCATTGTCTCCTTGGTCATACATAAGAGACATTACATTGAAACATTGTGTATGCATGTGCAAAATATGAAACAAGGAGTGGAGTGTATGCCCCCACATTAAAGCTATTACAAACACCTTAATGGGAGTAATATATTTAACAGAGCATACATGCACCTAGAAGAAACATTTACATTGTGAGATGCCCCCAAGAAAGGACAAACCAAGGGAAATGAACACATGACAAAAGAGAGAACGAAAGGGATCTATTAACTCTGGGGTCAGTATGATTATATGATAATACATGAGATATTATATCAAAATGAAATGTCATAATTATCCAAAGGTAGTAGAACTACAATCACAATGGAATAATGTCACGTAGGAGTTACAAAGAAGAGTATCGTTGGGTCAACATCATGGAGACCAAAAGGAATAGGTAGCTACCCTTTTGAATCATCCCCAATCAGACAACACAAATCCAAATTTATGAACAATGGCATAGGCACGCCATAACATGTAACAACATATATAAGAAGTGAGAGATACAA
Organism: Thuja plicata; assembly: GCA_018584345.1. Classification (NCBI taxonomy): domain Eukaryota; kingdom Viridiplantae; phylum Streptophyta; class Pinopsida; order Cupressales; family Cupressaceae; genus Thuja; species Thuja plicata. The sequence goes on along the minus strand of MU225139.1, from coordinate 1,819,079 downwards.
ATAGAAGGAATTCACAACAGATCGATTCTTTTATCACCCTGTGCCAATAAATAAACAAAATTCAGCTAAAGAAATCTAAACAAGACATATATCAATCAACACATCATGAGGGAAGCACATTACAAAAATAAAACACATAGAATCCACCACATAAGAAGAGCTAATCAAGCATATTGTCTGCCCCCCCCTCTTGGTCTGTGGTGTTTAGGGAAGGTGGGAAACATGAAAGAGGAGCAATACCAAGAATGTTAGATGGAACAATATCCATTTCTGAACTAGGATTATGCCATAAAGATGGGTCACTTTGCTCGTCACTAGGACTAAGAGATAATTGTTGTGAAAAAATAGCTAGTAAACCATGATTAACATCAATAAGCTCATACATATCATCAGAATCACTATCATGAATATCATCATTAGTTGCATTGTGAGCATCAAAAGCATCATTATTGAGAGTATATTATTCATCCAAATTAATTTTAATAGAATCCAAGATACGAATAACATTATCACGTTTGTTTATTTTCATGTTTTTAAAATTAACTTCCTCCTTTGGGTTATGGGTTGGTCAAAGGGGACCAAAGCATCAACAGGTTTTTTAGGTAAAGAAATAATTTAGGAGGCATGTTGGTGGAATTTAGCATAATTTTTACGGTGTTGATAATGATCACAATGATTATTCTTGGATTTACTAGAGATTTGGCCTGGTTCAAGATCAATCAATATCAGACCCTTTTCTTCCTTAAGAGAAAGAACAAAAGGAACATCAATAGGTTGAGAAATAACATCAACAAAATGGTTATAAGATATAGGAGATGAAAAAAATATATATATAGGAGGTGTAGGTTGTGTAAGAAGAAGTCCAGGTCCAGGGCAAGGAGATGGAACATCCTTAGGATTGCTACATTCACAATTTTTTTGGATTTTGTACTTTTGATATGATGGAAAGAGATAATCTCTTTAGGATAGTCTTTAATTTTGACTTGAAATTGATTGGAAGTTGAGATGAAAACAAATGTGGCATCTAAATTTTTACCACCAACTTTTATGAGAAATGTGATAGAGCCATGGGTGGGATAAAGGAAACCATTACAATTTTGGATCATAACATCATATTTATCATATAAATATTGTTGCAATAGTATATTGTAAATATGTTATTCAATAATCACATTCACCATGCAATTAGGGTTAATAAGAACACCATGGGAATAAACATCATTAACCTTTGTAACAATATAAACTAGATCATCAGGTGTCTTAATCATCTCACTAGGATCAAAGGTAATGTGAAGCTCAAGTTCCAATTTAGGTTTAGTCAGTTCAGGTGGTCATCTCACTAGGATCAAAGGTAATGTGAAGCTCAAGTTCCAATTTAGGTTTAGTCAGTTCAGGTGGGGATTGATCAATGAGGTCAATAACATTATCAAATTCAACACACTTATCATCATAGTCAAAAACGTAAGTGGAAGAAGGGAACGACTAGGTAGACTGAACATTATTGGTCGAATGAGATGGAAAAGAGTTGGTATAGATTTGCAAGTTTTGGTTGGGAGGTGCTACAAATTTATTTCCTTAATAATTAACACCCTCAACATATATAATATTAGAATCAATGAGGTCTTGAATATTAGATTTTAAATGGAAACACTTTTTCAGTATCAAGACCAGGTTGACGATGGTATTGAAAAAATGGTTTGTGATCAAAAGACTTGAGAAAAGGTTTGGAAGGGTTAATTGGTTTAAAAGACGAAGATTTAACACTTTAGCATTAATCAACTTCAACATCACATTAGGAAAATATTCAAAAAGCTGAGTAAAATGAGGAGAAGGTCTAAAAATAGATGACAAAGGAGCCACACATTTAGATGTTGTCACCACTTGATCATGAACATTATTTGATGAATTATCAATCTTAATAAAAATATTTGGTTTCTAAAAATTGTGAAAGTTATGGGTTACAACATCACTCTTATCAACCAAATCATTGGAGTGGTGATCTCAAACTGACTCACTTGAAGTTGATAATTGTGAAGCATTGCACATAATTAAGTGAAAGAAGAAAATTTAGAAATAAAAAATATTATCTCTAATGTATTTTTGTAAATTAGAAATGAAAATATTTTGAATATCAACATTAGGCACATGATAAGAAATCTGGCATGCAAATGCTTAAATCTACCAATGAAATCTGTCACATTTTCTTTTATCCCTTGTTTACAATACATTAAATTAGTTAAATAAATCTTAGGACCAATATTGTTTTAAAATGGATGAAAGCATTAACTATATTTTGAAAGGAGTCAATATAATAAGGAGGCATAAAACAATAAAATTTCAAGGATTTATCTCGAAAGGTTCTAGTAAACAATTTAGCCATGAACCTATGATCATGGGAGAAATCAACACATAATATTTGAAAGGTTTTGGCATGGTTCAAAGGATCACCTTTACCATTATAAGTCTCAATTGAGGAATCTCCATGTATTGTGGAATAATGAAATAGATGATATATAAGGACAAAGGACTAGCAATGTCACAAGTAGGAATGTTGAACTTGGATTGGGTCATGGAAGTAATTTGTTGTTGCAAGGAGGACACAATTTGAGCCAAGATAATAATAGTAGAATCTGTAGAAATAGTTGTAGGAGATATGTTTGAAATGTTTGGATCATTATGAGAAATGGAAGGAACAATGGAGTATGAAAAAGGAACACTATTGTAAGTGGGCATTGATGAAGGTAAAGAAACACATTACATACTTTAAGGAATAGTAGAAAAAGTAGGATTAGGAATGCTAACATGTGTAGGATTGAGATTTTGAATGAAAGTGGTGATGATAGGTGGAGCATAAGTGGAGACACTAGGAATGGAGGTAGAAATAGGCATGGAGGTCTCAACACTAGTGGTAGGTGGAATTAAACCTAACTCTTGAGCATAATCTCTAATAGGCTTGACATTGTTATCAATGAGATGAGATATACTAAACAAGATATTAATACCATGGTTATCATTATCAATTATCCTTGTCAAACCTTTTACAACAGATATGACCTCAAGATTAGAGTTTTCTTGTCCTAACCATTGCTCAATTTTTTCAAAGTCACATGGAAGTTTTTGAAATTGCATAGGAGGGACTATTAAGGCCTTATCTTCATCATGCTAAGAATGGGAATAGTTTTTATTCATAATAGGATTTATGTCATAATAGGATTTATGTCATTAGGATGCATGTTGGTCTCATCAAGACTCCTAGGAAAAATAGAAGACTTTGGATCAAAGGAACCTATAAATATATGACTTCTCCTAATTGGAATTTTATAAGGAATCAAATTAATAACACTCATGCACAAGAGAATAAAATAAATATAATTATAAATGAAAACTTAAGATTTATAAGAGATATGCAATTCAACTAACAAAATAGTAATTTCTTTAATAAAAAACACCTCTAATGTAAAGCATGTATACAATAGTGATCTCAATCCATACAATGTATTACTGTAATGCATAAAATATAGAACTAAACATGAAATCATAATGGGAAATGTTATGAGTCGAGTTCGCCAAAAATGTGTGGTGAAAAGGGAAGCAATGTATAGATGGTAAAATCACTTCTCCTTTTCAGTAATTACACATTTCAAAAGGAAGATGCCCCACTAGGTTCAAGAGGATACTCAAACTCTAAGTAAGATAGTGATTCTTTACTAATATATGTGATTGATGAAATGATAATGAGGAAATATGGTAATTTAAATGATTAATTAGGAAAGCTACTAAAAAAACTAGTACAAAAAACACTGTAATAGACAAATAATGAGCAAAAATTCACAGAAATGAAAACTAGAAGACATATCTGACCTGTGGTTGAAGTTTGAGATTAAAATGTAGGGTAAATTATGGCAATGACAACATGTACCTGGGACATGACAGGAATGGTGACTTGTCCCTGGTGTTTTCATCTGAATTTTTCACAGATCGTATGATTATTCTCTATCTGCCCAGAAAAGTTCCCATAGATCCTTAACCCATTATTGCACACAAAGAAATGGGGAAAAGGTTGTCTAAAGGGGTTTGCCTTGGTCAAACCATAGTTTAGGAATCAACCTTATAAATTAAATGAAATTTCATAAAGGAAAGTAAACATAAAGGTAAATAATAGATTCACCTTGCATAAATCCTCATGGACGGATGTAGAAATTGATCATACCCATGAAGATGCTTCAATATTTTTGAAATCAAAATATTTGACCGGGGAATGTGATTTAGAATTAAGGATACCCTTACAAATGCATAAATATATGAATTTCATTCCTAGATCTTGAATGTAGATACACTTGATAGTCACCTACAGAGAAGGAGAGAGAAGAAAGATGGAAGGATGGATCTTCTTGCTTGATTGATGATTCCTCTACTTGGTCATCATGGGAGGTTAAATTGAATAAACTGTAAAATATTTCATTTGGATTGAATGATCTTTAAGAATTAGAGATCTTGATTTTCGATGGTTGCCTTCAAATCTTTAATCAGATTGATTTTCCTTGCTTAAAAATCTTGATAGCTTCATTAGAAATTGATCATACCTATGAAGATGATTGAATGTTCTTGAAATCCAAATATTTGAGCTGGGAATGTGATGTAGAATCAATTATCCCCTCACAAATGCATAGATCTATGAATGTCATTCCTAGATCTTGAATGTAGATACACTCGATAGTCACTTGCAGAGAAGGAGAGAGGAGAAAGATGGAAGGATGGATCTTATTGCTTGATTGATAATTACTCTACTTGGTCATCACGGAAGGGAAAATTGCATCAAATGGATAATATTTCATTTGGCTTGAATGATCTTTAAGAATTGGAGACTTGGAGATCTTGATCTTGGATGCTTGCCTTCAAATCTTGAATCAAATTGATTTTGATTGCTTGAAAATCTTGATAGCTTCATTGTAAATACTTGAGTATGGTATTGATCATGTATCTCAAAATGAGAGGAGATAGATATTTTTATACTTACTCCATCATTTTAGATTTCAAAATTGATCCAGGCTGACCACAGAAGAAAATCTACTGATAAAACTCCAACATCAAGCTCTAGGTAAAATTTGGGCCCCAAAACCCAGGGACATGTTGCCATTGGCTTCTTGTTCCATGATAAATGTGCCAAAATTTTAATTGGAGGTCAAGGAGGGTGAAAATATTTAGGAAAAGAGGAATTATCTTACCAGGATTAAGCATAACAGACATTCAAATCTTGAAATCACCAAAATGTGTCTGATAGGTCCTAATAAAGCATCCAATCATGGGTACTAACTTTTTAGGATGATACACAAGTCAAGGAAACAAAGGGCAAAATATCAGTAAATAGTTGTCTTCCTTAGAACACCTCTATAGAGAAAAGGGGCACTCCCAACACACTTACAATTCAATGGATCCTTACACCACACTTGCAGTACACTTGTAGCAAAGTGGCCAAAAGAGGCCATTAACAATGGATAACCAACACCCCGATAGGCGGGGAACAATAATTGTGGGATTTTGAAAGGCTCCCCAAGCCTTCATAATGGGTAACAAATTGGTATTTGAAATCACCCTATGTTAAAGAACATCACCCCTCCAACTTAAGAACCACCCACATCTGCAAAAATCATTTCCACAATAACACACAAGGAGCCCACGTCAATAGGATTAAAAAGAGAAGAGATTACAAGACTATAGATCTAATCAAAAATAAAATCCACACCCAATAATCCATATAAAGGATAGTAATGCCCAAATTTTATCATCTCCTCCTTCACGAAACAAGTCCTCACCTCCATAGGAGACTCTTCCACCTCCATATGAATTGCAAAGGAAGAAATGAACTGAGAGCACCAAGTCCTCAATAATTGTCATTATATTAATAATGCCTCGTGATAATAATAGAGAATAATAGTTATCAAATTTTTATAGGCCATTCAACATTTGATCTCAATGATTAGAATCATTCGATTAAAGCTACAATCATAAACATACCCATACTAGCTAAAATGGATAGTCCAGACAAAATAAATAAAAATAAACCCTATAGTGACAACAACCTCCATCACAACCCAACTACAATGGGAAAAGAAACTCTACCTCCAAAAACCTGGGTACGTGTCATCTTCAATCTCATGGAAGAAAGCACATACTCTATCTCCACAAGCCACCCTTGTACAAGGCATTGAACACACACAATACACTCTAAAGCACCTAGCCTCTATCACATCAAGATCAACACATTAGGAGACTCCACCAAGAAATAAAACACATGTCTTCCACCAAACACAACACCAAGACTGCAAAGCACACCCTTTGTTTCCACAAACCACTCTTTCACAAGACATTGGAAGAGAAGGAAATCCTCGAAGACACCTAGCCTCCAACACTTCAAGATCCCAACATGAGGAATCTTCACTATAAAATATTTCAGCCAAAGGTCATGCGGAGTAAGGAAACCCCACCCCAAGCCCCATCCATAAAATGAAATGAAAAACTTGTAGGCAAAGTGATTCTATATGTGGGACACAACACAAACAATAGATCAATTATCAATGGGAGAAGCCTAAATCTAATACTTTCTTCTACCTATGCATCCAACAATAAAAATGTGACAAAACAAAGTTCTTCCCTCACCCACACATCTGACAATCCAATAGGAGTAACCCAGATCCATAAAACACCTCCTTTAGGAGGAACACAACAAAGTAGTTAGAGAAACCACCACCAAGAGGGCAATAAAACTCGTATTCAGTATGAGCATGAAAACACTCCCATGCTGAGACCATTATAGGAAATAGGGGCATCTCTTGCAATTAGGTCATCAGGAATGACACCATCCAGAATCCTCCATTCCACAAAGACTTTATAAATAAAGGGATCAGAGAATGCCCTCCAAAGGTAGTCAATTTGCATAACGCAAGTCCAAAGATTCATCTCCCACACAATAGTGGAAGCTAAAGATATATTAAAAAAGGAGATACAAGCTCCAATAGCAACAATAAAGGCCTCTGAACAAAGCACCTTTTGCCAGGAAAGCATCGACACCCAAAACAACCCAAAGCACAAAAAGACCTTATAAGCGCTAACTGAAAAATCCTTATCATGCACCAATGTTGCCAATAGGTGAGCGATGCAGAGTAGAGAAAAAAGTGAAGCATGATCATAACAAGCCAAAGAGACTGCAGAAGAGCAGTCCAAAAAATGAGACAAAGCAACCCATTCCTGAACAAGATTGCTTCCAACCCATTCAACACAGCCAACCAACCAGGCCCAAGATATAACCATAACCTAGCCTTCACACAAAACCACTCCCTAAACATTGACCACGAGCCAAAAAAACACTTGTGTATCCACTAATAAACCATAAAGAGGAATTTTAGGCATAGATATTCCATGAACAAAACCATAGAGGACCAATGAAAAACCTTGTCCACAAATGGGTGACCAGAACTCTCACACAGATGCACTACATGAGAAGAAGAGACCATGAACGCCTCCCAAAACTACACAAAACCACTAAAATAATTATACGCTTCCTCTGCCTCCCCCTTTGCATCTCCAAATTTCAAAATCCCTCCTCTACTCCTTTTGCCACTCTCAATGTATTGTTTTTAATTGATTTTAATTATGTGTTTATTGTCAAAATGTGTTCTCTTACCAATAGATCCCTAAGATTAGTTTTTTGATGGTTTGTTAGTCAATAATTTTTCTATTAGATAATATTTTATGTTCGTTAACCTACAATTTAATCAATGGTATTAAACTAAAATGTAAAATGATATGTGATGCACACAAAGAAACTATAAAACAACAAGCTAAAAAGCTTTCAAATTTGCATTCTAGTTACACATGTTTACGGTATCCATGTAAATTAATATATTGCAGATTTTTATGATTAATAAAGCATGTACACAGTAGTATAAGTAAGTTGTTATTCTTTCTCCCTCACGAGACATGCAAGTGAATTAGCTTATGTTTGATAGCAAATGAGAATTTTCAAGGAAGATAAAGTAACTAATTTTCTATTAGCTATTTTGACATTGTGACTTAATTATTATCATGGAAATACCCTTAATGATGTTGAAAATGCTAATTTAACACCTAAATCCCCCTCTAGATTCCAAACTTCATTCCTTTCTACAAATGTTAATCTTTGTCCCAACTGCACATTGTATAACAATAGTAGTTAACACCTTCAAAATTGTTATTTGGAAGAAATAACCTTTTTTCCAATCCTAAGACTAAACTGTGGAAACTTATTCATCCCTTGTTCACTAATTTTTTGGGAAAATGGTGTCTCAACCTTGCAATAATTAAAATTTTATTGTTGATACTTGAGCGATGGGGTTTCAAGGGTGTTGCCCCTAACTGGGGGGTGGGTAGGGCTTTTGGGGGGAAACACCCCCAAAACAAAAATTCATATATAATTCATCGTTATAAATACTCATTGTTTATCATTAGGTCAAAGGTCCAATGGTGGATGTTTTGTGTGTCATTTATGGGTCATTTTCGTCCATGGTTTTGTAATACCATTTGAGGGTTTCATGTTTTGTGTTTCCTATATATTATGTGTGTGTGAGGCATTGTGATGTATTGTAAGAGCCTTGTAGATATTTAGATGCCTTTGGATCTCTGGTTGACGATAATTTTGAGAGAATCTTGCTATACAAATATATTGTAATTTGTTACTGATTTATGAATAATATAATAGGTGGATTTTAGAGTGTGGGGTTTTTCTCTTGAAAGGTTTCCCCCCGTGTAAATCACTATGTTGTGGTATGCATGTTATTTTATGTATTTTTGTTAAGTTTTTATAACTATTTTAAAGACTTGAGAATTTTTTTACATTACCCTCTCTTCGTGGTTGGTGTAGGAAGTTGTTCTACTACTTAACTCGCTTACATAAAACTTATTACATGTTTGATAATTATTCCTCTTTTAATAAACCACAAAGAGGTACTATGAGGTAAGGAATAGAGAACTACTAGTTCAATCTAGGAATCAAGCCTATTAACATACATCCACATTAAAGGATGAATTAAATTGGCCCAAAATCAAACCTATTAGAAAGAGTTGGGTTCTAATTTGTAGGCAATTATCCTTATTTTGTTTATTTAATTTTAAGATGAATAAGTAAGCTAAATGATGTAAAAAATGTTAGGATAAATGAAACACACACAACTAAGGGGGGGGGGGGGGGGGGGGGGGGGGGNGGGTGAATTAGTTCTAACAAAAAAAATCAACACCTTTACCCAAATTGTCATCTTAATCTTATATACAAATGATAAACATGAATGTAGAAACATAACACAATAATAAACACATAACACCAAGATTTTTTATGTGGAAACCTTGTTAGGGGAAAAACCACTGTGGGGATCAAACCCATGAGATGAATGTACTCTATTATAAGTACTATACCCTGTTAGGAGTATTACAAAAGGGAATTCACATGCATTCAGGCATAATGCCTAGAGGTCAATACTCAAATAAAACAAGGATATCAATCCCAAGGAATTCTCACTTCCTTACAACAATCTCTGATCTCAAATCATAAAGAACATAAATCTCAATTGAAGACTCCACTCGTACCTCTTCTCTTCATTCCCTTCCCACACCATACACTTACACTCACACCTTCACAATCACTAATGATTACATATTATATACATTACATAAATTTATCTCAACTACGTTGGCGAGGGACCTAATTACAAAATATTAATTTAGAATAGTTCAATACACAATGTGATCCATTGAATATTGGCTAACATATAGAAATGATCCATAAAAACATCCTTGAATATTCTCTAGATCCATAAATCATATCACGATCCTTCGCAACATGCTACACCACCATGTCGACCAATAATAATAAGAATATCAACACGTTGCATAAAAAATCTTTAATTTCGATCACATAATCCAATGCAATCCAACAACACAAATAGGACATGATCAAGAAACATCAGCAACCAACATGAAATACCATGACATCAACAGGAAAAACTTTGTCTCATAAATCATAGCCATCTTTGCACTGTTCATCAGGAACACTAAACAACGACCACTTTCATAAAATAAAAATAGCTTTCCAACATAAAAATCATGAACTACTTGAGCTGAGGACACACATCCATGCCCTAAACTCACCACCAGGTTAGCAACAAATAATATTTCATAATTGATCCGCACTGATGCAATAATTGAAACACCATCTTTGACAGAACAACCAAAATAATAGTTTGTAATAAATCCTTCATAGCTCACTCAAATCATCATGCAAACCTTTGCCACTTAACCCAAATCAAGTATAGATGCCCCTCAACACATTTTCAGCTTCACAACATCTTATATTCAATATAGTAGTCATACCACATAAATCATCTCATTGAACATCTCTAGAACAATATCTCCCACAGTAGGAATATATAGACATAAATGACAAAACAATAATGCCAATACATATATGCACAATCTGAACAATATTCCAACAAAATTGACTATAATTAGCATAATTAGTAAGCTACAGGTCTAGTGAACAATTACTAAATATAGATTTGGAAATAAGAGTTAAAGAGAAATTTTTCATTGAAATTTGAGCTCAAAATGGAAGGACTAATTTGGTAGGCAACATAATCCTAGTCACGTCTGAAGATAATATCGCCCATGGATCTAGAATCGGGATGTCACTTTGATGCCTCTCTTGAAAAATCTAAAAAAATATTTTAGACTAATTTTCTAACAATTGGTGGGAATCAACTTTTCAGATTCAAATTTGGGCCCAATTTAGAGGGAGTACAATGCCAAGTGCTATAGTCCACCCCAAAAGAGCTAGATCAATGACAGATAAAACATGTAGATTTTAGGCTATAATTTGTTCTCCACACTATCATATGACAATATTTTGATAATAAAGGGGCCAAAAATATGATTGGTTATAGTGAGGGGACACACTAAGGAAGTGACACAAAAAGTAGTTTGAAATTATAAGAGGTTATAATTTATGAAACTATATTTAGCCCCCACTTTAGTAGGTGGATGGACATGATCATGCTCATGCGAGAGAGAGAGAGAGAGAGAGAGAGAGAGAGAGAGAGAGAGAGAGAGAGAGAGAGAGAGAGAGAGAGAGAGAGAGAGAGAGAGAGAGAGAGAGAGAGAGAGAGAGAGAGAGAGAGAGATCTTAACTCACATAAATAAATCCAAAGAAAGACATAAAATAAAACAAAGGTAAACAAAAAAAGGAAAGTAAAGGCAAACAAGAGCAAAAAGACTTCCAAAAGGGGTTATTACTAAAAATAAAGGCTTTAATTCAACTAGTTAAAGAGACCTCAACAATACAAAATATCCCAACCACTAATATCATTATTCAAATGTTATTTCAAGAGCACAAGTGATCATATGGAAAGAGTAAGAGCATGCATAAATTGATGAAACAATAAATCACAATCCAACAACTAGAAAAATAAGTTATGATCTAGGTTCATGGAAACCCATGAATGCTACTAGCTACCAAGGTGTGTCATGTTGGGTGATTCATGTTATAACCATGAATTTCTAGCAAGTTGTGTTATTCTAGGTGATCCATGGAAGAGAGAGAAGCACAAATTATATTGGATAATAAGGTTTCTTTATGTTGTGTGAACAAGATTCAAATTGGTCTAGCAAGGTTTCTTTATGCTAGCTGGATTTAGAGATTATGAAGAAAACCTCTTATTTGCTAAATAATCTATAACAAACTCAGAGATTACCAAAAAAATCCCCCTGTTTGTAAGTAAATCTAAAATAGAACTACAAAATGGGTGCTACAATGACACCAACACAAATATTACCAAAAAAAGCTATATATTTTCTCCTAGGTAATCTAAAAACTCAACAAAGCAAAAAAATCACAGAGGCCTCATATGTTGGGCCACTCTTAATATGTCAAGATACCTCTATGTTGATGTCTCAAGAAAGATAGGATAAAAACCTTTGTCACCAAGGAGACATCCTTATCAAAAGTGCATGTATTCAAAGCTAAGAAGAGGATGGAACTCTTTAAGCAATGAAGATATAGTTGTAAAAGAAAAATATCTTGCAGTAAGTGTAAATGATACATATCCATCACAAAGGATCTAGGGAGAGAAATAAATCTCTGCATAAATATATCAACCTCCAAATAATAGATGACATCTTTAACAATGATAATATATTAAACACAAAGAAAAAAAAGGGGAAGGAGGTCAATAATAGACACCTTCCCTATTTCTAGGAAAGAGATTCTCTATGGAAGGGATGTCATGGTTTCAACACCAAGGAGAGATCATTCATAAAATACATATACTTTCAAGCAAATAAGAGATCCTAACCAAGGATAGACACATCCAAACAAGGATAAAATCTACATTAAGGACAAATAATTCTACACAAGAAAGGAAACCCTTACAAAAGATGCAAATCAATAAAGAGAAAGTGAATATTTGAAAAGGAGGGAGAAGACGAGAACTACCATTTCTTCCTAGTGCGGAGACAAGATTAATTAGGCTATTATGTTTCTATCCAAGTATTATTACACATTAATTTGTACCACCGCGAGTGACAAAGAGCCCCCAAAAGGTAAGCCACTAATATCACATAATGATGAGAAACATAACAAGGCCACAAAATGCTAATGAAATACAAGCATATTTGGATTTAGGAATTTAATGATATCAAATGTAATATGAATATGATCTCTATCATCTAATTCTTGAACTAATTCTCTAAATTCTTTGCAATCAACAAGAGAGTAGAATAATTTAGATGAAATAGACAAAATGTACTATGGTTGTTTTTCTTGATGTTATTTAGGTATCTCATGAAAAGAATAATAATATTTTGATCAAGTTTAAGTTTCCTAAAGATTGTCTTTGCAAGATCAAAGTGATTGTCCAAAATGGATAAGCTTTGTTTCTTGTAGGATAGGAAGATTATACTTTGGCACAAGCATAAGTAGGGAAGGAGAAATCCCACACCTCTAGTGTATTGGGTTGGAGGTTCTATAGGAATTTTAATTCCTTGTTCTATCTTTTCAATTCTTTTTCCACTATAATCTTGTTTAGAAATTATATAAAAAATGAGCTTGTAATTTGTTTACAAATGTTAAGAAGGATGTTCATTGTAGACCTCATTGATGTTTTTTGTGCAAATATACCTCAAAGGACCAAAGGTATGAATAGGGGAAGTAGGAGGGATCCATATAGGAGGATGTACATCTTTATCATTACCTACACTGACTTGAGTAATAAAGATATTAGTTTGGAAATAAGTGTTTTCACTGTCTACAATATCATCCTTAATGTTATATTAGGTAACATATCATCAAGTAAATGCATAACATCATCTTATCTGAAAAATTTAAACGGTTAAGATAAGCTCTACGAGCACAAGGAAATTATAGGGCGATGAAGGTTTTTATATTTAAGCATGTCCCTCTTGCACCAAAGTAAATGTAAGGAAAGATGATTCATTAGTACCCCAAAATATTTCATCTCCATTAAAGAGATCATTTATGGGAGCATTACTTCTTTCCTTATAATTGAGGGATACTATAGAAGAGGTACAATAATTTTATTATCTCATCTCAATATACCCCTAGAAGGATTACCAAAAGTCACTCTTGAAACATCTACCAAGTGTAATCCAAACCAAGAAATCAATGATAATTTGCAAAAATGTCATCATATAACAACATGGGGTACTTGTGAGAGCTTTACGAAAGGAGGTGAATGCAAGTAACATCTTGTAAACCTTTACAATGCAAGACATTAAAATTTAATGGATCAACGCAAGAAATATGAAGTGAAATAATCCATCATTTAATACATAATTTTGATACATATTACTAATAAGAAATGTAATCATAAAGGAATTGAAAACCAATAAGATTTTGTGAATTCCATAGTGAAAAATTGTATCTAAAAACTTCAAATCAGGAATATGCAAGAGTAAGACACATTAGGTAAAACTTAATGTGGGGTAATGAATAAGGATCCACTAGTCTAATCTAAGAAAGAAGCCCATTCACATACACTCACATTGAAGGATGGATTTAATCGATCAAACTTCAAACCTATTAGAAAGAGTTGGGTTCAAATTGGTAAGGAATTATCATTGTTTTGTTGATTTGATTCAATTGTCTAGTTGATAAAGAGAACTAGGACAAATTATGTAAAATTGACTATAATTAACATAAGCACTTAACTAAAGGTATCATAAAATAATAATGGATGTACATCTAGGAAGGAGAGTAAGAGATAAAGTATCACCAAAATTCAGGATCAAAATGGAAGGATTGATTTGGTAGGTAATTGTACCATTCTCAAAAGTTAGCACCCATAATTGGATGCTCACTTAGTCCCCATTTTGTGATTTAAAGATTTAATTTATGTTATGCTTGATCCAATTACCTATTTCCTCCTAATTTGGCATCTACCATATTTTCCTGGCTTCCCATTCAAATCTCAGTGCTTTCTCCTAGGAAAAAATACCTAGTGCTTCTTATTCCTAGGAATAAAACGCCCAAGGTATTAACTTCCCCAAGGATTGGGCCCAAATTTGAATCATAACCTCATTGTGGTTTTTAGATGGGAAATTAGATCCCTAGTCAGTCTGGCTTAATTTTGAATCTTAAAATGTGTAATAAGGTATATAAACACCCTATTTATCCTTGATTTGATAACACATAACCAAGATCAATTATAAGAAAATACAACCAGGATTATCAAGAAGCGATGAAGCAATCAAGTGAATTTAAGATTTAAAGGAAAACATCCAAGATTTAAAGGAAAGCATCCAAGATCTAGTCTCTCTCTCTAAGGATCCAAGGCAATTTGAAGGAAATATTATCCATTGTAGCAAGCTTCTCTCCCATGATGGCCAAGTAGAGGAGTTTATCAAGCAAGCAAGAAGATCCTTTGTCTATCCTCATGCATTATTTTTCCATAAAAAAGTGTTTAATCAACCATTAAAATATTAAAGATCTAGGAGTAGAATTCATAGCTCCATACATTATTGAAGGCATCATTATTTCCTTTCCACATTCCAAGTTCAAGAAAGCAACATTCAAGCATCTTCATGAATATGTGTGATCTCAATATATGTTCATGAAGGTATTCGCAAGGTAGATCTAATATTTACCTTCATTATTTACTTTCCTTTATGAAATATTATTTTATTTTGTAGTTTGATTAATATATACGGGTTTTAACCATGGAAAACCACTTTCTACAACCGTTTCTCTATTTTTCTGTCCTGGTGTAAGCAGCGCAACTGCCATAATTTTTTTTCAGAAAGATCAGGATCTACGAGATTGACTCTCAAAATTATGGGCGGAACTCCTAGGAACATAACACCCTAGGATTATTGTTCTTGGGGGAAAATTCCCAAGGAATTCTATTCCTATTACAACAACTTCAAATTTGGTTTCCAGGTCAGTACAATTTTTTGGCTTTCTGTTTCTAATCACTACAAGTTCCTGCCTGTTTCTATCTATCCGCTTTTTCCCAAAATTGCTTAATTTTGCTTATTTATTCATCTTTCTTGCATCATTAGATTAATTACCCAATTAAATTTCATTAATAATCACAACAAAAAAGGATCATTTCACTCACTTAGCACTTAAGTCCTACTTGAGCCTATTAGGTCATCTTCCTTTTGATTGTGCATTAAGAAAAGGTGGACAGATCCCTTGCATACCAACTATTTCCTTTTTTTAATGTACATTTTTGGTGAGCCTGATGCTTGAAATTTCTATTTTTATTTTGGTGTTATATCCCCTTTATAAGCATTGGATCCTCACTTTTGATTTCGTAGTAAGATATTTATTCATTATAATCTATGTGTGATTCAATTAATGTTGCCTAAGTTTAATGAGTGTTTTCACATCTCTTTAAAATTTCATATTTTAAATTGCTAGATCTATCTTTTCTTTCTTCTATTATGCATTAGTTTTATAACACTGAGTCCTACCTATAGCATTATAGTTAAGAGAAGCCATGGACTTATGGATTCCTTTGATCCCGAGTCCTCTTTATTTCCTAGGAATCTTGATGAGCCACACATGCCTACTAATGACAATCCTATTATGGTTGAGAACATTTCTTACCCCTCTTCTCATGATGAAGAAGAATCTTTAATATTTCCTCCTACCTAAGTGCAAAAATTTTCTCATGATTTTGAAAAAAATGAACAATGGTCAAGTCAAGAGAATTGTAATTCTGAAGTTATTTCCTTAATAGAAGGTCTAAGGAAATTAATTCAAAATGATGAAAATTGCATTGAATTATTAATAACTATTTCCCATATTTTTTTGTAGTAATGTTAAACATCTTAAGAATTGTGCTCAAGATATAAGTTAAACTCAACCCCCCATTAGTGTTGAGATATCATTTCCTACTCCTACATCTTTACCTAGTGTCTCTACTTATTCTCTGCCTCTCATGACTACATATGTTTCAAATGTCAATCCTATTCATGTTAGTTTTAAAATCATTTCTAATCCAATTGTTCCTCCTTCTTCAAGTGTTCCATGTATTTCACAACCTTCATCCATACCTTCCTAAAAAAATGTTCCATTTTCCTATTCCAATGTTCCTTACATTTCCCATAATGGTTCCAAAATTTTACATGTCCGATACCAATCTCTCTACTCAATCTACTATTCGTTGGCTGAATATTTTGTAAGTAGACGTAGACACACTACTTCGAAAATGAAATATTTAGGCATAGTATGTGAGAATAAATATCTCCTCTCAAATTAGGGGAGGCACCCTTCTTATTGTTGTTAACTCAACTAGAACCTAACCAAAAACTCAAATACTAGTTGAAGCAATAATATTAATAAACTCAGAATTAACCGAAAGATTAATTGCTAAGCATACTAGGTGACAATATACTGTGATATATATATATATATATATATATATATATATATATATATAAGCTCACAGACTTATACACTATCTTGAAGTAATTTCAAACTATAAAGTTGCAATAGGATAAGCACAAAGACTTAAAGCACATGAACTTATTTTCTACTTCTAATATAACTGTGAATCAAAGCTCAGAGTCTATGAATTCACTGTAAGTAACTCAAATTGAAAGTTATAGCACAAAGTCTATACAAAATCAGATTCAAGATTCTCCTTATAGAAACACAAATAATTACACAAGCTTCCTCAACTCAAAGATTGAAAATACCTATTTTTTTATTCACTTCAAAGTTAACTTGCACAAATTAAAGCAAAGTTTGAATTTGCACAATCTTACCATAGTTTTCTTGCAATGCATAAAGATTCAAAATTACAACGAGCACCCTCCTTTATTTATAGGTGAGTGACTAAGAGAGAAAAGTGGGAGAAACACAACTAATCGAGACTTATTCAACAACTAACTACCTACAATTGACTTATTCAACATCACTGTCCTATGTAATGTGATTACATGTAATGAGTTATGTAATTGCAAATATGTGCTTTGCATGTTTGACTACATATGCAGTTACAATTTTATGCTTTACATGCAACTTGTAAAAACTAAATTAAAGAATGCATGATGAAAAATAAACTATTTGTCTAACAAGAGACGACTCCTATTACATCAACCTCTTTTCAAATAGATTCTTCTGTCACCAGATTTCCAAGTGCTGGAAAGCTTCAAATCCGTGAGTGGGGGGAACATCTGCATAAAATAGCACTTTGACCTCTGCATTTGGTGGCATCACTGATTTGCATTTTCACCCATGACTAGAAAGAATTTCATGATCCTTCTTATTGGTCCACTATCACCTACTTAGAATCAATCTTAAAATCATTCTAAAATTGATGAAATTTAAATTTCATCTCTCCTTCATGCCTTATGGTTGCTTCTTCTGACTTTGGATGAACACCTATAGCATTTGATTTTGAAACTTGGTAGATCATTGTGCAAACTGGGCTTCAAACAAGGTTGAAGTGAACTTTTTGTGAGACATGAATGCAATTCAGAGGTTTTGGGCCCAATCGTAGATGAAGGTGCAAGTGTAGTTCAAACATTTAACACCTTATGTAATTGGAGTAAAAAGTTCCTATCACATGGGAAAAATAAAAGACTTCTTAAGTGGAATAGGAGGTTTCGGATGCAACTGCACTTTAAGTTGCATAGGTAGAATACATGTAGTTCATTATGTTGTTGAGTAAAAAATATCTGACTACATTGGGAATTGCTTTCTTCAAAAAGGGTATTGTAGGAGGTTTTTGATGCGATCACGCATTCAACTACATGCAACAAAATATGTAGTTGAGGTAAAAAGTTCCTAATTTGGAAAGGACAGTAGTGGAATTTTTGGATACAATTGTGTGTTTCATTACATGTAACTAAACATGTACTTGGTATGAAAACCTCTGATTTGGATATGACTAGATAGGGAACTTTTTGGGATAGTTACACTTTTGATTACATGTAGCAATACATGTAATGGGTACAAAAACTTCTGACTTTGGAAATAAGGAAGGACTTGAAACAAAGTGACATTGGAGATTTTGGGTAAGATTTCATCTTACATTGCACACAGAGTAACATGTAGTGGTAAATGTAAACGACCTAAAAACTTCCATTTTGCAAGAAAAAGTGACGACTTACAAATGGAACTTTTTATGGGTATTGCATATTGGATTTCATGAATTACTACATGTAAGAAGAGTTTTGCAATAATCATATTGGGAACAACTACATAGGAAAACACATTCATCAACCATGTTACAACTACATATCGTAACTTCACTTCGTAATATTGCAAATAATACGAGGGAACAATGTTGATTTCTCAAGATATGATCAATGTGAATATAATGATATGAATGCACATTTTTCAAATATTTATTTCTCATCTTATGGGAGTAAAGGGAATTTAATAATGCTAAAAGTACAAATATGCTTGCAACAAAATATTCTTATGATCGCAACTATAGCAACTCATAATGTACATGGGAATTTTTTTTTTCCTCGAGGTGAATGTATACATGCAAAAGGTCAAAACATTGCTGAAAATGGTTTGGAAATTCTTCTTTCAACATCATGTTTTTTAGAGTGGTAGTATATTATGTTTATTTTTCATATTGGACTGAGCATGTAATCATTCACCTATAACAAACATTATAATCTACATTCATTTTGAACAATTTTGGAAAGTTTTGATTTTATTCTCTTGAAAATGAGAATATGAATTAAACCTTTGGGAAGATCTCTTCAAACAAACACCAAAAATAATTACAAAGACATCAAGTATCCAAAAATAAAACACAAAACGGGATCACCCCACAATGCAACGGTGGTCACGCACCCTCGAAAGAGGAAGGTCATGTGTTCGAGTCTCAACATATTGATATGTTGGCTCGAACACCCCCTGCCCTAGGCGACCTGAAGACACCTATGTACGATGGACAAGGACATATTGGTGTGGGTGCATGATGGTTGAGGAGCTCAAAGGATGTGGTAGATAGGTTTGGCGCAAGAGACGATGGCATGAAATACTTTGACCAGGCATTTAACAGAATTCCTGCGGTAGTGCCCATGATTTGATGGAAGGAGGGTATTAGCACATCAGAACGGTGTGCCAGGAGTGATAAGAGGAGTATTAGCTATCGGGAGGTATAAGGAGATTAGTCATTGAAGTGATAGTGAGTATAAACTAGTAGGAGGTATAAGGAGATTAGTTGCTGGAGTGATAAGGAGATTAGTCATCATTGGAGTGATAAGGAGTTTAAAAGCTAGCGGGAGAGATAAGGAGAAGTGCCGACGGGAGTCATAAGGAGATTAGTCGGCGAGAGTTATAAGTGTTAGAGTAATAAAGTGATTCCACTTATTAATTAAATCATATTGATTTAATTATTAAGTCACTTATTATCTCTCTTTTACTTAAGCTAAACTTTAGGCATTTAATAATTAATTCTTTTATTA
>MU225139.1:1758531-1798935 GCA_018584345.1 Thuja plicata | reverse complement strand
TGTTTCCTCTTCCATCAATCTGTGATTTTTGGCCTCCATAGCTTTTTTGTTTCTCTCTTTCTGTGACAGGTTTGCATGCAGGTGATTCTTGGGAGTTGTGGGTTGATAGTTTTCATCAACTCCAATAATAAGGAGATTAGCTAGCGGGAGGCATAAGGAGATTAGTCAATGAAAGTTATAAGGAGATTAGCTGGTGGGAGGCATAAGGTGTTTAAGATGCAGAGAGATAAGGGTTGATGATGGATGGATAGATGCAAAAAATGGAGCTCCCTTCAAGGGTGCTGGTAGTTCGATGGATGACCAAATACCACATCGACTATCAGCCTAGGTCTTGGTGATCTAGAAAAATCTATAATTCCACCACGGGGATGGGGTCCCCCATTGTGACCCCACTAGTTCTAAGCTCAAGTCAAAAGCCATTATCGACCCAAAAAAAAAACACAAAACACAAAACCCTAGCCAGAGGTCTCTAAGGATAAAAAATGCAAAACAAGAATTTTAAATCTGCAAGAACCATCATGTTTTTGGCAAAAACACCATTTTAAAACCCTAGAAATAGCCAAAACGACCAGTGTAATGCATGTAAAATCCATCATAGATAAAAAATTGACCCACATATTGATAAAAATGACCATTAAAAACCTTAAGAAAATATCTTTTTATGCAAAAATGACCCACTTTATGGCAAAAAAAATGGAAGATATCATGACGTTTTTGCAAAATAACTCCATAACAGATAAAAATGACCCTTGGAGAGGTAAAAACAACCACAACTTTGCATCAACCATTATTTGTCAAAAATGAAAATGAAATAAATATAGGTGCCTGGAGAATCCAAAAACGGGTCCAATAAACAAACAAAATTGTGAATTTGACTCTAAACTTCTAAAACATGGGCTATAAATAGAGCTTTCCCAGAGTACGATTGTGTTTTTTAAAGGCTCAGTGATTCTGAACTGGAGTTCCAATCTTGGCGACTTCAAGCTCAGAATTATACTTTGAAAAGTATGGTGTCTCCTTTGCGAACTAAATTTTTTTTTTTATCGGTAATATAGATTTTTATTAATATTTAGGAAAAGATTACATCAGTGCCACTCATGGCTATGGTATTACATTCATGCAAAATTTTCTACCAAATTCATTTCCTTCCTCCGATATGCCCCTAACTTCAACTATAGGTAACCGTACTAGTTATATTAGAGATCAACTATTTAAAACATAAAAAAAAACACTACCCCATACTTAATTTGAACCAGGTCACCTCCTCCTCTTTAGTGAAATTTCTAAAGGCACTACCATCCTCCACCAAGTCACCAACTTGGGTCTGAACCACACCTCCTCCGCTTGTGCCGCCTGCCTCCACTTCATGAGCCCTGCGCTCTGCCTTGGCCTTTGATCCCCGCCTTGTTGCTCCTAGCTGCTTGTGAACCAGTGGTCTTCCATCCGCTCCCACCACCGCACTAGACTTGATGGGTGTTCATTTTCGCTTCCTCCCACTGGTCTCGCCACCTCTCTGCTCCTCCACCTTCTATTTTTCTAATACAACCTTCAAATCATTCCAGCCAGTGTGGGCTCAGGCTAAATGTACATCCTCTAGACTGGCTGAGGACCAAATCACCAATGGTTGCAGCTCCCTTTTTCCGTGTCCAACCATCCAAATGGGTGCATTTCCCATATGCAATCCCACACCCACCTCCATTCTCTACAGGACGTCTTCAATCCCCTTAATCTACTTAATAGCCATACACTACTTCACCACCTTCTGCACCTCATCTTTTGATGCCACCACCGAGAGTTCCAAGGCCATAAAAAATGATGAAATGTCTAGGTTCATGTGGGGATTCCACCATTCTTGCAGGTAATGGTCCCCAACGATGCTGCAAATTGCTTCCCAGAAATCCACTTCATCCTCCTTGAAGACATGGCTCAATATATTCACCATGTTGGGGCCTACGAATGCTGGGATTTGTCCCGTCATTTTGAGTGAGAAGTTGGCCTCCATTGTTCTCTGCTTCCTGGTGCTCAAATTCAAAAGTGCTGCAATTTCCTTCAAATCACTTGTTTTAATAGGCTTTCGAAGCCTCTAGAGACACAACATTCGATGCCATCATTCAACCATCACATCCTTTACCCTTTCATTACTCCGCCCTGTACCTCCTCTTCCTTCACATGTAATGAAATCCTCAGCTTGTGAGATGTTACGTCATACCACCTCCGTGCTCATAAGCAGGTTACTCCACATCATACCATTTCCCTTCTCTTAGGCAATTTGCGCCACGTGCACTTCTTCACAAAACTCCTCATTCCAATGTTGGTTATCAAACCTCATGTTTTTTTGTAGTCGATAGTCTCCACTATATGGTTTCATTCCTTAGTGTTAATTTCCACCTCTAAAGTCTGGTCCTCAAATCTTCAAATAATTCAAGTTGATTTTCTAGTGATCCATTAGTAGGTCAACATTTGAAAGTTTGTTCACCATGTGATTTGCCGCTCTCGGCACGTGTGATACTTTGAAGTCCTCAAATTCATCAACCAGATCCTGAATCCTTTTAATATGCTTGTTCAAGTACCAAGTGTCCATTTGTCCTTTGGCTATACCATTCACGACTAAGAGTGAGTCCCCTTCCAGATGAATTCTCCTAAGTTGTAATCTTCTCGCCATCATGATTGCCTCAACTACTGCCAAACACTCAGCCTCATTGTTTGTTCCATCTTTCATCCTTTTTGGCTCCCAATGCAAGAATTTCTCCCCTCTCATTCCGTACAATGTAGCCTATCCCAGAGATTCCTGGATTGCCACGCGAGGTACCATCAAAATTAATTTTGACCCATCTAGGGGATGGGGTTTGCTAGCCACTCGTACTTGGTCTCTGTACCTTCGCCAGAGGTTGTACCCTCACAGACCCATTAGTGGGTGCGAACTAAAAATTTTAGTGATAAAGCTCAATGTTTCATTATTTGCATTTAACATTATATGCTAAGTAAAATGTTATGTTACTTAGTATTTGCCTATAATTAATTATTGTTATAATATTGATATAATTTAATTAAGTATAATAATTTTCAATTTTATTAGAAATAATAATCTAATAATAATAGAGAAGTGACCCATAATTTTTATAAGCAATTAAAAAATAAATAAATTATTTATATAATAATTTTTAGTCAATTTAATATATTTTTTTAAAAATAAATTTTTAATATAAAATTTGTATAATGTATGAGACAATAATATGAAAAATTTATCATGTTAAAATTCTAATTTTTAAAATAAATTATAGGTTTTTTAAATTTAATATCATTTATCATGTTTAAAATAATCTACATAAATATTTGTATATTTATTATATAAAGTATATGTTAAATAAGTTTTATATTTTTTAATTCTATTTACTCAATAAGGTGAAAAAAAATTATAATTTATTTAAACGTGGGTAGTGTGTCCGAAAAATGGCATTATGGAAATATTGTTTCCAAGAAATTTGTGCATAAGATCCAAAACTCATTAGCCAATAAGCATGAAGAAAAATAATTTTCATCATTTTATAACTTAAATATTTCACATGTATGCTTTAAAAAAAATTAAAAGTTTTAAAAAATAAAATAATACTGAATTGTAATTGGTTGAAATAACTTGTTTTAATAACTAGTTAAGAAAAACTCATTGCAATAGTATCTAGCCTAATGACAAATACTAATAACACTACATGTAATATGCTTCAAAATGTTTGCTCATTGAAAACAAGATTTTTAATAATATAAAATGTGTATATATTATTAAAAAAAAAATCTAACAAAAATAAAGAAAACAAAACAAAATAAAACTTAAACGACTAAAGCTTTTTAAATAAATAAATAAATAAATTTATTTACTAAAATACTTAGATTTTACAAACCATAATAAATTTAATCGAGAAAATGATTAAATTTTTGTATAGTTGACGAGAACAAAATTCACGACAACGCTATTAATAGTCTTTCTCAAATTATTTCATCTTTGAAACAACAAATTGCCTCTATGAATCAATCCAAATTCAACATCCCTACATGTGACATTGCTAGCCCTTTGTCCTTTGTACATTATCTATGTCATTATCTCTCAATACATGGAAATACCTCGCTTGGAGGATTATAATGGTAAAGGTGATCCCTTGACCCATGCTAAGATCTTTCAAACATTATGTAGTGACTTTTCTTATGATCACGGGTTCATGGCTAAATTGTTTACTAGAAGCCTTTATGATAAGGGCTTACAATGGTATTGTTATTTGCCTCCTTGTTTTATTGATTCCTTCAAAAAAATTATAATGCTTTTCTTCAACAATTTCAAAATAACATTGGTCCTAAGATTTTCTTTGACTAATTTAATGCACTGTAAACAAGATGTTAAAGAAAAAGTGTCTTATTTGATTAGAAGATATAAGCATTTGCATGCTCATATTTCTTATCATATTCTTAATGTTGATATTCAATGCATTTTCATTGTTAATTGACAAAACAACATTAGGGATAAGATATTGCTTTCTGAATTTTGCTCTTTTACTCAATTGTGTGTAGTGCTTCATAATTATTAGCTACAAGTGAGTCAAATTGACAACACCACTCCAATGGATATAGTTGATAAGAGTGATGTAGCATCACAACCTTTTCATAAGTTTTAAAAACCAAAATGCTTCATCGAGATCAATAATTCATTAGACAACATTGGTGCACAAGTGGCACCAACATCCAAACGTGTGGCTCCTTTGTCATCTTATTCTAAACCTTCTTGTAATTTTACGTCTCTTTTTGAATCTTTTCATAATGTGATATTGAAGTTGATTAATGCTATTGTCTTAACACTTCCTCCCATTGAGCCAATTGATCCTTCCAAACAAACCAACAAGAACTTTGATCCTAAATATTTTTTCCAATATCATCATTAGCCTAGTCATGACATTGAAAAGTGTTTTCATTTGAAAAATAATGTTCAAGACCTCATTGATTCTACTGATATATCTGTTGAGGGTGTTAACGATCAAGGAAACAAATGTGTTTCCCTTCCCAACCAAAATTTGCAAATTTATACCAATCCTTTACCTTCCCATTTAGTGAACACCATTGAGTCCATTTCTTCTTTATCTACCCATGTTTTTGACTCTCCTACCATTATGACTTATAACACTGAGTGTAACGAGGCCAACAATTTTGTCAGCCTTATTTATTAATCCCAACCTAAAGCCAAACCCAAACTTGATCTCAAAGTAATCTTTAAGAAAACCCTCTTCAAAAAGGTGTTAAAAAATGACAAGATGTGTAAAACTAATGAGGAAAATATTAATTTTATGGGTAAAACTTTTTAGTTTACAAAGAAAAAATAATAATCTTAATTGGTGAATCATTCATGCTCCTTGAAACTATGTGAAAAATTTGGGCGAATTGTGTTTTTTTTCAAAACTACAAATATATATATTGGTGAATGAAAAAATAATATATATAGGATAACATTAATTTTGTGGGCATATTGAAAAGTTAAAATGTGAAATCACCTTGGAAACAAGCAAAAAGAACCATTTTCGCTACTACGTGGGCCATGGAATTGGTAGTTGTAAAATGGCAATTTTTCGCATTGGAGCAAAGAAGGTTGTGAAATGGAGATTTTTCGCTATTTCGCAAGGATTACATAGTAAGGCTTGTGTGATAGCGATTTTTTGCTATTTCACCGGCAACTTTAAGGAGAATAACGAAACATCAATTTTTCGCTATTTCGTGGAGGACATATTAGTGAGTTGAGAACTGGAGAAAAGTGAAACATTTAATGAAGGGTGCCTTAATTAATGGTTGAGTGCGCTGAAAAATTTTTTGCACATACGAAATGTCTCATGAGGAGTATGGAAATTAATGGGCCTTAAGACTGTTCAATTATTAAAGAAGAGGTAATCTGGCTCGGATTGTCAAAACCATTGAAGATCGAGCTGAGCCAGTGGAGCTAGTTGAGAAGGTACAAGTTTGCGCATTTCAAACCAGTAAGTATAATTCTCCTCCGAGCTTGTAACTTATTGCATTTTTTGAAAATGAATAAGAAGAAGGAAGTATATATCAAGAAGGAAGTTTATGAGAAAGAAAAAGAACCTAAAGACAAACCCCCATAGAGCACATTACTTATCCTATTGCCAGGGTCGACAGATGCAAGTGCAAAGAATGTATTTCCAAATGAATGGAGGGAATGTAGAGATTCTACCATTCCAGTCTCTGGTAGGTCCTTATTATAGTTTTACTATGCAAACCAAGATGAAAAGGAACCAAGGTGTGATCCTTGGAGGTTGGACTTGGCAAAGGTCATAGTGCTAAATGCATATATGGATGTAGAGTCGATAAATGCTCTAGCCAAGCGCTACAGGCCAGAGACTAGAATGATAAGGAGAATGGATGGCTCACCTCTGGTAAATATTTCTAGGGTATAAATAGAAGAATGTTTTGACTTAAGCAAGAAATTCCTAACCAAAATTGACAAAGATCAAGCTATCATTAAATATGAGAGAATGGTGAGGAGTTCCAATTACAGAGAGGTCTCTTATTTAATGAAGAGAGATTTCGATAATTGAATGATATTAGTGGATAGTAAAGGCCCACATTTGACAAATAATTTTATGGGTTTATTTTAAAATAAATACTATGCATGGGCACAACTATGTGGAGAGGATACCAAGTCAAAAATGCCTTTGGATTTCATGTACATGTCAATGAGAATTCAGAACCCTAATTCCTATTTAGAATTTGATTTTTCTATCGAGATAGAAAGGTTACTGCATCAACAGTTGATAAAATTGAAAACAACTAAATCATTTAAAAATTATTCTCTGCTATTACATTTAATTTTGTACCAAAACATTTTAGAGTATAGAGAATCTTTGAAATTGACTACCAGTGATGGGAAAGGAAATAAATTTTCAGTGCAGCTATGGTGCTGAGCATGGGATAAGAATAACAGAGAGTGTCATTTCAAAAATTCCAAGTTATATTTGTATTATATATTTTCAGGTTGGTAGGTCATCACAAGGAAAGAGTGATACTCCTATAAGATAGTTTGTTTTCATTAGTTTTGTCAAAGTCATGATAGTCAAAGGAGATAGTCGGTAAAAGATAAATTACACTAAGGAAAACAATCGATAAAGCAGAGTATAAAAGGCACCAAGCATCGAACAGTAACAAGCACCGAGCTAAGCAGTGACAATTACCGATTAATGTTATTCAACGAGTCACGAAGTAGAGTTAGTCAACGAGTAGATGTTATGTCACCGAGAAAGATTAGAGAACATTACCAAGTATACCAGAGTTGACATAACAATTCAAATTTGATACATTGAACCTTGACGCTGAGGGGGAAAGCATTTACATTTTTTAAGGTAAAAGTTAGGTAGAGCATTGGGATTGCAAAAAAATGATTGCACATGATCACAAGGAAACTCAACCAATGAAAGACAAGTATAATAAATGCCTTGGGAATGAAACCAACATTTCACCGCTTCAACTCCACTATAGAAGAAGAAGGATCTAAATTAGGTTAACTGCCTTAAGATCATATAAAAGGAACATAACAAAAAATGGCAGATGATGGTGAATATTTCCAAGACATGAGTAGTTACAATGACAAAGCTAAAGGAGTTAGAATGTAGAAGCTTTAGGGTGTAGAAATGATAAGTTATCGAGTGCAGAATGAGATAATGCACTTGCAGAGCATAAAGAGTCTAAACAACATTATGTTTGATGTATACTCACTGACATATTTGTAATACGGTTTATAGTTATTAGAAGAGTAGAAATCCCATTTAGTGGGTAGGCCCTATCAGGTCTTATTTTGTAAATCCTCTAACTGGGTACATCTCTTAGATGAAAGATTGTAAAATCCTTTAACAAGGTAGATTGCAAAAGTCTTTTTGTACTCCTAATAGGGTAAGCTATCAGAAGTAGCTAACATTGTAGCTCTAACTGAGCAACCTTTATACTGTAGTAGTGAAGGATTATGGGTGTCATCCCCACCGCAGTTTTTTCCTTTGACAAAGGATTTCTGCGCAACCAAAATCATTGTGCTGTGTATTGCAAATTTTATGAGTTGAGTCATTTACTTTATGTTCATAATATGCAATGTATTCAACTTGGTAATTGATCAACTTGTATGCTTAAAAGTTTTAAGGATACTGATTCACCCCTCCCCTCTTAGTACATAAATTTCCTAAGTTATTCTAACAATTGGTATCAGAGCTTGGACTCTTGATATAAGGGTTTAATTGCTTGAGAGTAAAGATCGTGACTATGGAAAGTTACAAGCAATCTAAGAAGATTGAGAGTCTTGAGTTTGAGTTGGAGAGTGCACAAGAGGTGATTGAAGATCTGAAAACAAAGTTATAAAATCCTTAAAAGTGAGAAAGCAGTTGTCTAGTGAACTAAAATTGACACAAGAGCATGTCGATACTCTTGATACAACATCTGAAAGTAGTCTGAGTGATGAAGTTGATTCAACCATTATAAAACTCATAGAAAAGAACAAGACACTCACCGAGAAACTAAACTTAGCAAAGATAGATCAAGAAGTACAAGGATTAAGATTGAGTGAGATACTTGACTCTAAGGGAGTAGTTCAAGATGCATTGAGATTAGCTAAAGAAGACAAATGGAAATTTGAGACAAGAATAGCTGAGAAAGTCAATGAGACCATGATGATAACACAAGTACACTATAATATGATTGATCAACTAGTGAGATCAAATCTAGAGTTGACCAGGAAAGAATTTGAGAATAAAGCACTAAAGTGTGAAGTTGAAAGATTGGCCAATGAATTGAAATTTGAAAAAGAAGCCAATGAGGTACTAAAGAGAAATGAAGAAACATTGAGATCATTAAATGCACATATTAAAGGTCAGAGATAATTGAAATACAAATATGGACTTGGTTTCAATAGTGAGAGTACTACTGAGAAAGGAGAGTCATCTAATCAAGTTGAAAATCAGGACACTTCTGCCCCACTGAAGTCAAACAAACCTAGCTACTACTACTATGGGAAACCTGGACATACTACAAATGTCTGCAGAAGCAAAAAAGGTAAGTCACCGAGTTCACAAAAGTTTGTTGGATTTTTCTATACTTGCAATAAGTACAGACATTGAGCACTTGAATGTAGATCAAAGATTGTAAACAACACAAGAAAGACAAAGTTTGATGGCTACTACAATAACTGCAACAAGTATGATCACAAATATGAAGAATGAAAATTACAAAAGAGAAATGACAAATGGGTACCGAACCGACAGAATATGCCAAGCAATTGACAAGGTAAATCTATACCATGGGACTATAATACAAAGATATCGTGTTTAGTTTATGGAAGATATGGGCATATTTTTGCAAACTGCATGTTGCTACATGGCAGGAACAATAGAAGATCTTGGAGAAACCCTAACATGGAATTCTTCCATTTTCATAAGCTAGGTCACCTTGCCAAAGATTGTAGGTACCAAGGCAAATCTCCTCTGGAGGAAGAGACATCTGAGAAACCGAAAGTGAATTTTGAAGAAATAAGAGATCGGATGAATAAGACATGGAGAAAAAATACTATGGATGATGAAACATCATTCAGGACAGTTGAAGGCACCTCATCCTCAGGATCGAGTGCAATCAACTCTACCTAATCAGTTAAGAGGTATGAGTAGGAACTAAAAGCTAAATTTTAAATCTTAAATTGGTTCCTATTCTATGTGTAGAGATCCATATGACCATACTTAGAGGCATTTGGATACATACTATTGAGTTTATGTTTCACATTTATTCGGTGAAAGGAATTATAATGTTGTATTATTCGGTGAAAGGAAATGGAAAAGGTAATCAGTAAAGTAAGTCAGTGGAGCATTAATTGTTATTTTTATGACCATTAGAAACCCTAAACCTAGACAAATCTATAAATAGACCTCATCTTCGATTATTGTTACTTACCATTTTCTAGAGCACTGTGAATAGAGTTGCATAATTGAGTCTTCAAGCGAATTCGAGTGATTGTGAAGGTAATCCTAAAATATTTTGAGCATAATGAATCTATTTAAGGTATTTGTGGTGTTTCCCTAGCTGTATTAGTGCAATTGAGTTGTAGAAACAAAACCTAGTTCAAAAAATCAGTGTTTGACAAGAAGACATGGCCCCGAAAGCTCAAAACCCAGTTGTAGTTGAGAATGTTGAGCCCTTGAATCCTAAGTATAAAATACCGCCTACTAAGGAAGATGAACTGGACATGATGGGTGCACTTTCATCCATTATGGATAGATTTAAATTGATCAAGGAAATTCACACATTCATCCATTGTAAAGCTAAGGAGATTTGTAAAGAAGAAATTGATTCATCTTACCAGAAGTTGTGTGCAAACGGGAAACTAAAGAGCCATCATGTTCATTTAGAATTGAAAGGTTTGACACATGCACTGCATATTATAAGGGTATTAAAAACTGAGTGGATAAGGATGGTCCTTAGCTGAGTACATGACCAATTTATGTGGCTAGATCAACATGTGTAGATCAGAAAGGATGTATTGCACATTGTGACAGGTTATCTGATATGCAACAATTTGAAAGCTATAAGAAAAATTGAGAAGAACGAGTTGAGTGAATTGCCAAAATCTAAATGGGATGGAAGAGGTCTGAATGTTTCTATTATTGAAGACCCTGAGTTGAAATTTGCATGTAACATCTTATCCTACCGAGTATTCCAATCATCCCGAGTGGACAACGTACCTTGCAGAGCTATTGATTTGGCTTACAAGATTGTAAAGAAAGATATGCACATTTATATTTGTGAGATTTTGTTGAAGAAATTAGAAGATAACATGAATACCATAAGGAAAGCAAAGACAAACACTTTGAAGTTTGACTCACTACTGGTATACATATACTTTTATTTTGAGAACTTCTTTCCATTTGTTGGAAATGTGACATGGAGTGTTGATAAGTCATTCATTTATCAAATCAATGAGTACATTCTAAATCTAAGAGAGAATATTGACATTGTTATGAATGACTACTTCAATAATTTCCAAGCTAGAATGGATCATAAATTTAGAGTCCCACCTCAATTAGTTGAGAAATATCATGATTCTATTTGTTTTAAGGTAGACATTGACTCATGCATTGTAAAGGAAGTTGATCCTAGGAGCACCTGGATACAACCTATGGGCTATGAGATGGACATAAATATTGCATCTCAACAAATGGAAACTTACTTAGCTAAGCCTTATGACAAAAGATCCAAGAGATATGGAACACATGAAGAAGTTAAGGCTAAGATTAAGCAAGGTACCTTGGTAGCCAAAATTCAAAGAAAATCTAGCAAGATGATTGCTAATCTATCTAAGAATTCAGGAATTGATTATGAAGAAGATGAGGAAGGACCATCTGAAGTGGAAGGAAAGAAACCACAAGTGTTGAAGCCTTCACCGAGCCCCAAATCTACTAGACCATCAACAAGGTCTAAAACTACACTGAAAGTAAAGAAGAATTATGTTAAACCGAAATGGAAGACATATGTAAGAAGAAAGAAGGAAAATAATAGACCGAGGAGAAGGTTGAAGCTAACAACAAAGAGTGACATAGAGATTGAAGATTTAAGAAAATTCAAAGTTGTGAAAAACTCACCTCCACCACCAGGAAGTCTAGATGAAATACTAGACACAATGAATAAGTATGGAACATTCAAAGGAATGAAGAAAGAAAAACACAACACTCAAAGTAAAGAGAACAAGGTAAAAATTGAAGATGTAATTGTTTACTCTTTACACAAATTTAGATACATACCACTTGAAGTTATCAAGTTTTTGGCTATTGAGTTATACAACAACATAGATGCAAGATGGAAATATGCTATGAATGCTGAAAAACAAATAAGAGAAAGATCTCTCATGCTAACTGTACCAAATCTATATGTAGAAGAAATTGAAGAGACATTGAAACAATATTATAAATGATTCCTTATAAAAGGAAGATCTTTAAGGATTATGATAGGATAATTATAAATTGATGCCAAATGGAGAGAGATATTCAACATCAAAGATATTGAATCTCAAGCTGAGAAAGAAAAGGGTAACATAACCAATGAAGTTATCAAAGATGATCAAGGTAAGAATGATTCTATTGATTTGACAATTGACACCGATAAAGTTATTATTGAAGAAATTACTGACAAGGATCCAGGAGATGATATATTACAAGATGAAGATGTTATGGCCACCAAGAACACCAATATAGTACCAATGAATATAAATGATAAGGATGCTACTGATCTGTTTATGCAGGCTGTATTGGAACAAGTACAATATTATAATACAAATCAAGGTGATAGTGTTACAAATATGGATACAGAGGAGGCAGCCACCAAACCTCAGAAGGAAACAAAACAAGCAACAATTGATCAACCAAAGGAAATAGAGAAAGAGAAGGAAAATGAAACATAGAAAGAAAAGGAAAAGGAAAAGGAGAAATAGAAGGAAATGAAAACAAAGAAAGAAAAGGAAAAGGAAGGAGATAAGGAAAAAGAAACTGAGAAAGTGAAGGACATTGAGAAGGATATGACTACCAAGAAACCAACAACACTGAACATTGAATCGGTTCCCCCAATCGAATCTATTACACAGCAACAAGAACCCGACAAAGATCAACCAAAGGAACAAAGTAATCAAAAGGAAGTCGATAAAAAACAAGATGAGTAGAAATAGAACATAATGCAAGAGAACAAAGCAGAGGAGAAACAAGAGGAGAATAAGAAAGAAAACAAGCAAGAGGAGCAAAGAGAAGAAACTATTCTAAACAAGACAACATTTGATGCACTAAAGGCATCACGTTCCCCCAAGAATTCACCAAGTGGAAGTATGTTAGCAAAGAAGAAGAAATCAAAGAAGAGGAAACATGTAGATATGAACCAATTGATCATTTTACCAAATGTAGACCTATCTACTATGAGCCCTGATGAAATGATTGAGTATGAAAAATTGGTGAGACTTAAGGCAATGCTAAATAAAATACTTCAAAAGAGAAAGAAGAATGATGTATTGGAAAGTTTCAAGGATGTATTACAGGAAATTGTTATAGATGCCACTGTTGATGAAACATAAGAGATCATTAGTCAATTAGACGGACTAGTGGAACAAGTTTGAAATCCAAATTAGGTCACTACTGACTACATGATGAAAGTGCATTCTAGGAAGATGGAACTACAAATGATTGAATCAATTCTAAACAACACTGCACTAGATAAGGTATCACTTTCTGAGGCCTCTATCAATATTGAGATTAAATTGTCTCATATTATTTCAATATTTCAGAAAGTATGTTCCATTTCCCACTTTACCAAGGATATAAGGAAGAAAGATGAGTCTATTGAGACCAAGCTGACCGAGATGACCGAGCAGCTGAAAAGTGTCACTACCGAGCCTAGTTCTTTACAATACTATAACTCGAGGTTGAAATACTTGATGGGGATGCAACAAGAACTAAGACGATAAGAGAATAAGAGAAGGATGAAACTTCTCGAGCTGCAAGCACTGTTGATTCCCCACATTGAATCAATGCAAATGAATTTGAAGAAGGTCAAGGATTTGGTCAACACCCCCAATGGTAGTTCACTAGATACCATCATTGGAATGGCAGCAGATGTTTCTGCTCAAATTATAGTACTTAAAACACTCAAAGATGCATGGGAGACATCCCTAGCTGATGTACAAAATAAGTACCCAAACATTTTTGATAAGGTGTAAGTTTATCCTACCGAGCACTAAGCAATATTGTTTTTGGCATATTTGTCAAAAAATGGGATAATATAGTATGTATGAATATAGTAAATAAGGGAGATATAATTATGTGTATAGGGGGAGTTACACAAAAATTTGAAAATTTTGACCGAGCTATGGTATGTTATAAGAAGTATTATCTAAGGAGGAGTTGTATAAGAGTTTTACAAATTTTGATTACTTTGAAGTTTTTGTCAAAATGCCAACTAATGCCAAAGGGGGAGATTGATACTCCTATAAGATAGTTTGTTACCATTATTTTTGTCAAAGTCATGATAGTCAAAGGAGATAGTTGATAAAAGATAAATTACACTAAGGAAAACATGCGGTAAAGAAGAGTATCAAAGACACCGAGCACCGAACAGTAACAAGCATCGAGTTAAGTTGTGACAGTTACTGATCGGTATTAGTTACCGAGTCACGGAGAAGAGTTAGTCATGAGTAGACGTTATATCATCGAGCAAGATCAAAGCACATTACTGAGTATACCAGAGCCGATGTAACAATTCAAATTTGATACGTTGAACTAGGACACTGAGTGGGAAAGCTTTTATATTTTTTAAGGTAAAAGTTAGGTAGAGCATTGGGATTTCAAAAACATGATTGCACATGATCACGAGGCAACTAAGCCAATGAAAGACAAGTATAATAAATGCATTGGGAATGAAACCAACCTTGCATGACTTCAAATCCACCATAGAAGAATAAGGAACTAAATTAGGTTAACCACCTTAAGATCATATAAAAGGAACATAACATAAAGAAAACAGATGATGGTGAAAATTGCAAAGATAGGAGCAGTTACAATGACAAAGCTAAAGAATTTAGAATGAAGAATCTTTAGGGTGCATAAAAGATAAGTTACCGAGTGCATAATGAGGTAATGCACTTGCAGAGCATGAATAATTTGAACAACATTATGTTTGATGCATACTCACCGACATTTTTGTAATATGTTTTATAGTTATTAGAAGAGTAGAAATCCCATTTAGTGGGTAGGCCCAATTGGGTCTTATTTTGTAAATCCTCTAATTGGGTACATATCTTAGATGAGAGATTATAAAATCATTTAACAAGGTAGATTGCATAAGTCTTGTTGTACTCCTAACAGGGTTAGCTATCAGAAGTAGCTAACATTGTCGCTCTAATTGAGCAACCTTTATGCTGTAATAGTGAAGGATTGTAGGTGTCATCCCCACCACAGTTTTTGCCTCTAGCAAAGGATTTCTGCATGACCAAAATTATTATGTTATGTGTTGCAAATTTTATGAGTTGAGTCATTTACTTTATTTTCATAATATGCAATGTATTCAACTCGGTAATTGATCAACTTGTATGCTTAAAATGTTTAAGGGTACTGATTCACCCCTCCCCTCTTAGTACATAACTTTCCTAAGTTATTCCAACACAGAGTTCCACAAAAAATCAAAGCATTGATTAGGCCCAAGGAGTATTTTCCTGAAAGGAATTATCCTCATAACTTCGGCGATTGGATTTGTAAACCAGATTATACATTGATCATAATATATGAGTGTAGACAACAACCTCATAAGTTTCCCATACATGTATCAGAAATGATTGGGTTTTGGGAATTCATGTGGCAGATGTTGTGGCTGGAGAAGGAGATTATAGCTCCAAAGAGGAAAGGCACATATATGCCTCATTTTGTAAAATTTGTTGTATTCACCATTGGTTCCAATATGTTAATTGAATTACAAGAATATATAAAAATCCATTATAGATTGGAAAGTGAGAAGATCGGGGATTATGACCCAGAGGGACATATCCAATCCATGATTTCCAAGTTCAAAAATCAATTGAATATTGATGAAGATGTGATAAGAAATTGTGATGAAACCTCAACCATTATTCAGAAGGTTAAGAAGTGGGGAATTCTTTTGAAGATCGAAGGAGAAAGATTAAAAATGGGACAACCTAGATTTTATGATGAATAAAAGTTTGAAGTGTTGAGAATTTAGAAATGCACTGAGAATTTTGAGGGGTTGTTCAACCAGAGTCAACAAAATGCAAAGCCTAAGGAGGTTGAGAAAGCACTTGATCCTAAAAAAGGATAAAATTGATTTTGCAGGATTCAGATACAGGCTCTCCACCTCCAGTGCATCAAGAAAAAAATGTTGTCCCACTCATTTCTTACAATGATTCAGATAATGAATGTGATTCAAAGGAAGTGATACATATCCTAAGGGGATTAAGAGAGGAGAAGAAATCAAGACAAACATCTCCACCCCATATGTTCCAAGATGAAGTTCATGCATACCAAGTGCAAACTCTTGAGGATGATGTTCTCATTGACACAAATG
The DNA here is from genome assembly GCA_018584345.1 of Thuja plicata. Lineage (NCBI taxonomy): Eukaryota > Viridiplantae > Streptophyta > Pinopsida > Cupressales > Cupressaceae > Thuja > Thuja plicata. Next base: position 1,782,816 of record MU225139.1, on the reverse strand, counting down.
ATTATTGAAAAGCTATTTCTCTTATGTTCCTTAAGAAGGATAACTTTACAAAAATATAATAATTTAAGTATTTCTGGATACAATACAAGATGAAATATTTTGAGAAGAATAAGAAATTAGGGCTTATGGATGTTGAAGAGTCTCAACATGAAACCATAATCAAACAAATTATTAATGAGTTGAATCTTAATGATATCACTTGCACTGTTGAAGAAGCAAGGGATATAGTGATGAAAATTAATATGTTGATTTTGTCAGGGCTTACACTAAAAGAATTGTTCTTGTTGGATCAAGTTAGAAAGCAGGATGATCCCACATTTGTGGTAGAGTTTGATACTTTGGAGAAGATTGAAGGATCTAACTTTGGTCCAAAAACAAAGACTCTATCCATATGGGTTAGTTTTAAGGGTGATATCAAGCCCAAGTTGATCGATATAGAAAAAGGTTCTGAAAGTATGGCTATTGTTCAAACTATTGATAGTACCAATCCATTAACCACAACCTCAAAATTAATGCACATGGATATGTTTAATAGAGCTCAAGTTAAACATATGCAGGAAAAGTTGGAAGAATCTCAACTCAAGGAAGTAGAGATGAACAAGGTAATTAATGAATTATATTTGAAGGTGGAAAAGATGGAGAAGGAATTGATGCTATGTAAAACCTCAGTGCCTAGCATGACAATATTAGTTCCACAAATAGTTTCACAGGTTACAAAAAGTTCACAAGAGGATCTTGATAAACAAGACAATATTTATAAGGATTGTGAATGTAAAAATTTAAAGGATGTATTTTTCTTTCAGACTAAAATGTGTGGTGAAACAATGTGATGAACACACAAGTTACAATAGATTGGTACACATGGAGAGATATTTAAAAGAAAATAAGCCTAAGTTGCAGAAGATAATGAGAAAATTGAGGCCTTCTCATTTTTAACTCAGTCAAGTTTATGAAGTTACAAGGAGGTATCCATATACTCCTTCAGGTATCGAATCGACTGTACAAATGATTGAAGTTGTATAAAATAATCTAAGTTATATTGAGGAAGAAGAAAAGGTGAATAAAAGGATGATTTCTTTTGTTTCAAATAATCACTGGTCAATCCCAAATATTATTGATAAAAATGGAAAGGTAAAGAATGTTCAAGAACAAAAGATTGAATTTGAGGAATCACCTGGAAAGGTGGTTGATCAATTGAAAAGAGAAGATAATTAAATAATTGAAATATTTAATGATATTATTGACAAAATTATTTCTTTGGAATTCAAGCTCTCTAGATTTTAGGTTGAAGCTTGTGTGGTCATTGGGAAGAAATGACATGATCTAATATTGCTTGTTTTTTATATTTTGCATTTCAAATTTCCCACACATGTTCAAGTGGTAGGATGTATAACTGAGTATTTGAGGAAGCCCTAGGAACTGCCATAAAAGGACGTCAACGAGGAAACAATTGTGCTTGATTAGTTTTCTTTATGTTTTAGTTTTGTTTATCTTATTGTAATCTTAAAGTTGTCGGTTGCAATTAGTTAGTTATAGGGAATAGATGTGTCGGTTGGAAGCTTGTTTGCATCTCATAGATTTTGTATAAGATAGGATACCACAACCAATACGAGGGAGATTTTTTCCTAGGATGTAGATTGATATTATTATATTATAATGGATAGTATACTTGGGTAATGACTGCAACCATTATGTAAATCAATTGTATTCACTTTTTTTATTAATACAAAGAAAACATGTTTCCTGTCCAAGGTTGAGGCAGTAAGTTCACTATTTTTTATTGAATTGGTCCTTTACAATTTTTAGTTTCAAGATTTTCCTTTTATTTGTTAGCTGTCGGAGAATTGTGACTTGAAAACATGGATTTAAGCATGAATTCCCATTGATGAGCAAATGCAATTTAACACACACATATATTATAACACACAAATTTGCCTAGAACCCTAGAAGTAGAATTTCAACTTTACAGTTTACAAATAATTCAAGAAACATGTCTCACTACTGATAATACAATATGAAATATGTCTTTGTTCTGAATGAGTATGACAATTTATAGGAAATTAGGAATAAATTATACTTCAAATTTCAATACAATAACAAGTTACAAAAATCATGAACAATATTTTTGTAAATTATAAATGTAATATGAGTCAAGATTCAAAAAGTACAATATATGAAGTATCTGTATAAATACTTATTAACTGAATGCTAAATAACTTCATTGACTCAGTAAGCAGTCTGACACTTCTATATCCCACATGGATTCCAACTCCTAAAATTGACTAGTAGTAACAGGCTCCTCTTCATTCTAAGTCGGTTATTCAAAATCTAAATATTATTCATCTTCATTCTGAGTCTGGGATCAAGATCTATAGTTTATCTCAAAACTAGCATTAGCACCACCAGGTTTTGAAGTGTTGCAAATCCCTCCTCTTTCACACATTGAATTACAAATTGCTAATGCCCTATCATAAGGAAAATATCCAACATTGTATTGAGTTACAAACAACCTCAAGCAAGTTTCCAAATTTTTGTCTAGTTTGTTTCTGATCTTTTATTTCAAAAATCCAATGCACTGAATACTCTATAGTCTTCCACCAACCCCAATATCATTGTTTGACATAAATTAGGAAGTTTGAAATATTCTGATATTGAATCACGCAATACTTCACTCTGCTCTATCCTTTTCCAAAGCTTGGTTAGTGCTCCAGGTTCAAATGGATTCTCCATGTTTTTCAACTATAATTTCATACATGATGCAATATGTCTACATTTTTTTTAAGATTAGCTGAGTCTGAAATTCCTTCAATTGGTTGTTCATTACAATCTGCATGTTTTGAAAACTCTCATCAATTCATCAATTTTTTTATGAAAGATATGTGCATCAGTTTGTGTATCTCCCACTTTTTTCCAAAAATGAGGAAACACAAAACCCATGGCTTCAATAATTTATTCTTGAGGGAATCTTTCATGAATCTCAGTTGAAAGTTGGTAGGAAATTGACTTCAAATTATCACTAATAGATTAACAATCCTGTCAAAATATGCCTTTTTAACTGGAAGTAGTCTGCCTCACTTGCCTGTCTTAGATTGGTGCATTGGTATTTCATATCCTTTCACAAACACACATAAATCAGTTTTTGCATTGAATTATAAAAAATTCTCAGCATGTTTCAAATATGTAATTATCTGCCACCTGAAAAAAAGTGTTGTGATATCTGAATACAAAGCATCCAGGGAAATGCATGTCATTCTACGTAAACTAATATACTCATGGATATACATAGTTCTTTCTTGGGTTTTCTTAACAAGTTTGTTCATTAAATCCAACATGGGAGAAGACTGGCTAAAGTTAACAGAGTCTCTATATCACTTAACTTATGTAACAGATCAAGAGCTTTGTCTACTATGAGGCATTACTCATATATTAGTCTGATCAAGGATTAATATTCTATTAGAACTTGTTCTGCTGGTCCATGCAAAGAGATCCACCTAGTCTCAACATCCTTGAGAAGCTTGTTTCCTGGTGTTAATCCCTCTGAAAAAATCTTAAATTCTGCAAAATGTTTAGGACTTCTGTAGAAGTAAGAGTATAGCTCGTGGATTAGATCTTCAACTTTTGACACTGTAAGAAAATAACATACAATTTTGTATGTTAAATTCATTCGGTGGGCCATGCAATGTAGCCAAGAACGTAAGGTGCAATACTAGTTTGTAATCTTGCACAAAGACCATTCCTTTAGCATTGCATTACTGCAGCTCCATTAGCTCCAACACACACTAACTTCTTTCCAATTGTCAAATCATCCATACCAACAACTTCATTCAAAGCTTTCTTGACTTTAAAATATAATGTTTTGTTGTTGAATTGTCCCTCATTTTACGAACACAAAGTAGATGAGCTTGGCAGACATCTTCTTTTACTATATACACATGCATACATACCCAAGAAGTATTATCTACTGTAGTAACTTCTTCTATGGATAATGAAATAAATCTAGATTGTTTTACTTTCTCCTGTAAATTTTGCTTTTCCACCTCAGAAAGACAGTTTGTCATTTCCCATCCAACATTTATTGACCAATGTGACATAGGATAACGAGGAACTCTCAAAAAAGATAATAAATTACCATATTCTTAGAAGTCTCTCATAGGATGCCCTCTAGATAGAATATGAAAAACAACACTCATCTGAATGGTCTTTGTCAGGTTTGCTTCATTGGATGCATGTTGAAACCCAACCTTGATTGGATTTCCACTACTAGAAATTATTGTCATTCTCTTGTTATGCTCTTCATATTCTATCGCATAATTAACATGAAGACATTATTCCTTTGATTTCCATCTGACTATTGATATTTCTTGTCTTTCTATGGTCTATTTTTCATAAACCTTACCAATATGTTTTTCTACAGTGTTAAGCTTTAGCTGGAACTTCTTCTCTGTTTTAGTTTTCCAGGTACAAATCTTACACCTACATTATGTTGGTTGTTCATCATTGTTTTGGACTAGTTCAATGAACTAGTACTTTTCTACCCAATCAAATTTTAAATTTCCTGCCATTTCCCACTCCCACCCCATTTTTACTTTCATTTTTTTCTTCTTCCTACCAATATCAATATTATCTCCATTCCTGGCATTTTCATCCAATTGGTTTTTTGTATCCCTTATAACATATTCTTTTGTGCCACCATTGTTATCCTCATTTGATGCATTTTGATTTAATTCAATGACAACCCCAACTTGTGGTGGTGGTACTGGTGAGCTACTGTGAATGTCTTTTGCACTTGCAATTGCAAAAGTTGATGGAGCATAAATGTTGCCAATTCCAAAGAAATCCTTTATGATAGTATCTCTAAGTTTTGGGCATTTTTATGGCCTCCCAATCCCTTCACTTCCCTAAGGATTCTTACCTGTGTCTAACCTTCCAATCCCTTCACAACCCTGAGGAGTCTTACCCTTGTCTACCCTTCCAATCCCTTCAATGTCTTGAGGATTTTTAGCCTTGTCAACTTTTAGGCTTGTACTTTCATTTGCAATCTATTCACTTCTCTGAGGAGTATCAGTATTTCCCATGTATGACATGGAAATCCCTTTAGTGCTATCACCACTATGAGAATTCTGAGTCTCAACCTCCCCTGACATCTCAATCCCTTCACCAACCTGAGGATACTCAGGATAGTCACCCTTGTTTGACATCTTGACCTCTCACTAGTCACTAGGATTCTAGGAATTAAAATTAATATCAATACTATGAAGCGTTAACAAATAATTTCTTACCTTGGTCCTTTATGCTTTCTCTGAAATCTTGAATCCTCTGTTTACTATTGCAAGATTGTAATTTGTAAATCTGGCCCTCCCAAATTTTGTAATGGGACACGAAAAGACTGTAAAAAATCTGAAATTGTGTTTAAGTTTTTAAAATTTTAATTAACTGATTTGAATTTATAACAATACATGATTCCAATTTCCACTTTTTGTGAATACACGGGCTTTTCAAAGTACACTAACATCTTGATTTAAGTGTGGCAAGAAATGTGGCAACTTCTTCAATGCACATTGTAGGAATTAACAAACAGTTAGAAAAATAGGTCATGGTCAATATAACAGTCATCCACCAAGCAATGCAAATTTTTTGGGGCAAAATGGGCTGACTCATTCAATTTATAATTAATAACTGTTGGTGAAATAGGACCCGGTCGACATGGTTTTTGTAAAATATCGGGTGAATTAAGAGGTTGTTATAAGAACCATGCTAGACTGGTTAAAGGTGAATATACGGGTCAACCACATCAAACCATAAAATATTAATGGCTATTTGAAAGAATATTGACCCATTACCGTGTTAAAATTGGGCGATTTGGGCCACCGTGTATCAATCACGATTTTCCAATTTTGAAAACAATAATTCCCAAAATTTGGCAAAAGGAAATTATTCGCCACTAAAAGACACTCTGCTTAATCTTTGCATTACATTTTATCCTAGTGAGACTATTAGGGAACCTGGTGATCATCTTTACATAGTTGTGAAGATTAGTGCTCTTCCTTCTCATGGAGTCCTTATAGATCCTACTTGCATGGTGAGTATTATAACTGAAGATCATCTCTGCACTAGATAGCTCCATAAAAATTTATATGAAAAATTTGACGTGATAATTAAAACATTCAATGTTTTTACTTATCCTACCCATGGTTCCATTACTCTAATTATAGAAGTTGGTAATAAAACCCTATATGTCATCTTATTTTTCATCCAAACTTCTGACCAGTTTCAAGTTAGACTTGCCCTTCCTTGGCTTACTTCAATGAATAGTATAGTCTCTCATATCCACAAGTGTTTTAAATTTCCTCATAATGATGAAATCACCGTGATTAACCATAGTCCCTATCATCCTTTAGCTACTTGAGGTAACTTTGATTTTGACTTCATTTGGCCTTCCATGTCTGAACTAGTCCAACCTTGCAAAGATAACTATTTATTATCTTATGAAAAATTCAAGATTAAGAAGATTTGTGAAATTATAAATACCTCTCCTATAACTCCATCTCCTTGTCTTGGACCTAGAATTATTCCTACACCTTCCACACCTCTTATTTATGCTTCAGTTCCACCTCCTATATCCTATAAACACTCTATATTTTCTATCTCTCAACCTAGTGTGGTACCTTTTGTTCTCCCTCATAAAGAAGAAAAGGACTTGATGTTGATTGATCCTAAACCACCCCAAATCTCAAACAAAACCAAATGTAACCATTGTGCTTGTGACTGTCACCACAAATGTCATGATAGAGCCCGCAAGCATACTTCCCATAACCTTTCCTCCCCTAATACACCTACTAATGTTTTCCTTTCATCATCATATGCATATCCAATGGGAGGAAGTTAATCTTAACAATATAAAATTGAACAAACATGAAGATTATATTCGTATGAGAAATCCTATTTTGATTAATTTGAATGAAGACAATACTCTTGATGAAAATTTCAATGTTTCTAACACACATGATGTTCACACTAGTGATTGTGATAATATGTATGATATTATCTATATTAGTCATTATTTACCAACTAGATTTGCAAAACACTTACCTCTTAATCTCAGTGACAAAAAAAGTGACTCATCCTTAGAGCATGGTCCTTGTTTGGAATTGGTTATTGTTTTGTCTCCTATGCTTGATGTTGGTCCTCTTGTGTGTTTCCCACCCTCCCTAAACAACACAGATCAAGATGGGGTGGAGGCAATGTGCTTGATTAGATCCTCTTGTACGGTGGATTCCTTTGTGTTTTCCTATCGTAATTGCTTCTCCTATGATGTGCTGCTTATTATATGTTTTGTTTATATTTCTTTAAACAACCTTTGTTGCTTTGTTGGTTCAAGGTGATAAATGAATCAACCTTTCATGACATTATTCTATTTGTATCTCATTTCTTCTATATTCCATATACATGTTATGTTGTGCATGTGTTATTTTTTCTAAATGTGCCTTTATGGTGTTTGATCAAGGATGACGCAAAATGGTAAATACCATTCATTTTGTTCTCTATAATGCCAACCCAAAAAGACTTTTCTTTGTATCTCTTATGTGACCTTCCATTGTGTTTATAGTTCTGCTACCTTTGGGGGGGGGGGGGGGGTGATGATAGTTCATTTTGATGTAGTTATGATAAACATGAGTTATCATATGACCATAGTGACCATAGAGTTAGTAGATCCCTTTCATGCTCTCTTTTGTCATGTGTTCATTTCTCTTGGTTTGTCCTTTCTCAAGGGAATCTCATAGTGGAAATGTCTCTTGTTAGTGCATGTATGCTCTATTAAAGCCATTTCACCTATTAAGGCATTTTCTATCGCTTTAACATGGGGGCATACACTCGGCTCTTTATTTCACATTTTGCACACACACAAAATGATTCAATGTAATCTCTTATGCAGATGAATAAGGAGACAATGCCTTTCCTTATGTTTATATTTTAATTATCATGAATTGATCATTATTCAATGGATCCTAAGAGTGATCTATTGTTCTTTCATTTGGTCTTTAACTGACTATTTTTATTTGGTCCTCATAGTGACCGCTTTTCTCGATTTCTCAATAGAGAAAGACTTTCCTTAAGGACTGATCTCTTTTTGATTTGTTGACTATCATCTCATAGCATACTATACTCTCTCTCTCTCTCTCTCTCTCTCTCTCTCTCTCTCTCTCTCNTTCTCTCTCTCTCTCTCTCTCTCTCTCTCTCTCTCTCTCTCTCTCTCTCTCTCTCTCTCTCTCTCTCTCTCTCTCTCTCTCTCTCTCTCTCTCTCTCTCTCTCTCTCTCTCTCTCAAATTTTCATTTGATGAGGGCCTAAGTCACTTGGGGGTTTGGTGTTTCCTTGTCTTCTTTATCTTGATAATTTTTTTCCAATGCATTGATCTATTGTATTATGAGTGTGAGTTTTTCTCAGGGGATAAATGTACCGCCCTAAAAAAATATTATCCATAACTGGATGCTCATTTATGCCCCATTTTGGTGATTTTGTTATTTCATGTCTGTAATGCTAGCTTGATCCATCTTCCTATTTCCTCCTAATTTGGAATCTACCTTATCTTCCTATTTTCCCATTCAAATCTTGGTCCTTTCTCTTAGGAACAAAATGCCTAGGGAATTTTGTTCCCCAAGGATTGGGACCAAATTTGAACTAGAGTCCTATTGCAGTGTTTTGGTGGGAAATTAGATTATGTGGTTGGTCTATCTTAATTTTTAATCCTTAAATGTGTAATGAGGTATATAAAATACCTATATCTCCTCATTTTGGAAACACAACTAATATCAGTTATAGGGAACTACATTAGAGATTATAAAGAAGCAATGAAGCAATCTAGTGAATTCAAGATTTGAAGGAAAGCATCCAAGATCTAGTCTCTCTCTAAGGATCCAAGGTAATTTGAAGGAAATATTCTCCATTGTAGAAAGATTATATCTCATGATGTCCAAGTAGAGGAGTTTTTAAAGAAAGCAAGAAGATCCTTCATCCATCCTCATGCATTCTTCGTCCATGGAAAGTGTTCAGTCAAGCATAAAAACATTGAAGATCTAGGAGTGGCATTCATAGATCAAACATTTGTGAAGGCATCCTTTATTCCTTTCTACATTCCAAGGTAAAAAAAGTAACATTCAAGCATCTTCATGAATATGTGTGATCTATATATCCATTCATGAAGGTATTGGCAAGGTAGATCTAATATTTATCTTTATTATTTACTTTCCTTTATACAATATTATTACATTTTGTAGGTTAATTCCTATATAGGGGTTTGACCAAGGCAAAACCCTTTCCATAGTATTTTCCTTATTTTTCTATGTGCAGGTGCAGGTAGTGCAGTTGTCAAAACGTTTATAAAAAGATCAAGATCTATAGGATTGACTATCGAAATTCTAGGTAGAACTAGGAATAGAACGCCCCAGGCTTCTTGTCCTTAGGAGTTAAACACCTAGGGCATTTTGTTCCTACCAGAACAACTTTATATTTGGTGTACAGGTTAGTACAATTTTTACTTTTTATTTATTATCATTGCAAGTTCCTAATTTTTCTATTTGTCTTTATTTTCTTGAAACTGCTTAATTTTTTTTCATTTAGTCAACTTTCTTACATCATTAGGTTGATCCCCCAAATATGTTTCATTCGTAATCATAAAAACAAAGGATAATTGCATTCTCTTAGCTCTTAATTCCTTCTTGAGCCTATTGGGTCATCTTCTTTCTGATTGTGCTTTAAGAAAACATGGACAAATCCCTTTCATACCAATTGTTTCCATTTTATTTATGTACAATATTATAATCCTAGCAATGCCTAAAGATGATATCACTCATGGATCTAGACTGAAGATGTTTCACCCCTAATTTTGAAAATTCAATTTCCCTCATTAATTTCTAAGTATTTTGTAATAAGTAACTCATTGTTCTAAATCCGCTCACATAATGTTTCTAAGTGTCACTTGTAGTCAGCCTTTTGTCAAGTTCTTGAGCCTAGTTGGAAAATTTGTTAGTTCTTGAACCGCTCAATTACTTGAATTATCTTCAAGTGCAGTCATTTGTTGTTAATTACATGTAGTGATAAATCCTTTATAGTCAATTAGTCAGGAAATATCTAAAATTTTATGTCGTTCACTAGCCACAGTTCAAAGGCTCAAGAAATTGCAAACAACCTGACTCAATGAAGTTACTCTCTTCTCAAGATGTAGTATTTTCAAGGATTTGGTAGGTTTGACTCGTTAATAACTGATTAGGCAGTGAAATTTTTTTCGAAGGATAATGACAATACTTTTTTCTGCCAAAATTTAAAAAAATTAAGGTTCCTTCCTTAAATAAATGTGGCATCATTTCTAAATTTATTTTCATCTTGAAGAGTCACCAAATAAATTTTGAGATACAATAGTAAAGGAAATTTTACAAAGGTGTCCAGAAAAAAGGTTAGACTTGAAGTTTCCCTCTTCTATAATATCTTTTTTTTTTAAAGCAAAAAGTGGGATAACCACTATAATATTATTAATATAAAAATTGGTTCAAGGGCTCAATCAGGAAAGAGCCAGTAAGAAAACCCGATATCCTTTCCCAGTACAATAAGATGGGTACCATGAGCCCGATACAATATGTTTGAAACTATAAGGGGAGATAGATTTTACATTAAAAAGACTCAAATACTACCCCCAAAAAACTACATAAGTCAGGTAAATACATTTATTTACAACTATACAAAAAACATGACAAAATTTCTTTCATCCCTTTCATTTACTCTTCCATGTTGCTGGGGCCCTGCACCTCCAAATCCAGTTGTGACCATGGAGACCATCCAAAAGCACCCACATTCTAGCTATGAGTTTGAACCCTATCCGGCTCACATGCATTCCACCCATCATTCTCAGATTCCCCTAGCCGTCATTCTCATGTTCTTTTGTGTTTGAGGTTGATGCCACCCAACATCTTTTGCTTGGTGATCATTTAAATCTGGTGCTCCTATTATCTACAGAGTCGATGATGCACCAACAGGAGAAACCTGTGTGTAGGAAGGGTAGCTCAAAAAGGGTGGTCAGTTTGGGTACTCTAGCAGGTCCATGATGGCATAAATTGAAACCCTAATTTTCTCTATAAGCACATGACTCAATGTTATGGCCGAGGTGTGAAGAGTATACTCAAGCAGCTGAAAGTTATATCACTCCAAAGAGCGTTTGATGTTGTCATAGACCACTAGGTATTTGTAGTTGTTTAGTGAGAGATGGCGTGGGAATAGGCCACCAACCAATGCGAGGCCACACCAGAGATCATAATTTTGCATTGCTTTCTTCAGCGCATTGTCTTGTAGGAAAAAATGGCTTGGCCACTTTATTGGCCATAATTTCCAATAGATGCATCTATTGGAGTAGGTCCATTGCATTGGACAAGAATATGCTAACAATTTGTGACAGATATATGAATTGCTTTGTCTGGGGTGAAATATTTTCTTCTCCTAGCACATTCCTTACTGCCATTTGACTCACCTCTGAATGATAGATGAACATGGTCTCCAATGTCGCATTGCCAATTTGCAACGGAAAATCATCCTCCAAACTGCTGGGTTGCAACCGAATTCTAAAATTCCTAGGCATAACGTCATAGTGATACAACCCACATTGTATACATTTTCTATACTATCTTTAAATTTAAAAGAAAATTTTCTTTAAAAGGCTGACAGGTGCAATAGTTTCAAGGTTTTCCCATGAGTCTATGCAGTGAATTTCTTGTGAGTCTTTTGCAAACTTACCCCCTGTCTGCCAAAATTGTGGAATCTTTTATCATTTATTTATTGTACTGTGAACATAAAATCCTAGTTTCTTCAATGTCATATATAATATAAGATGATTTAGAAAATGTCAAAGCCTACAGAAATGGGTGATGTAAGTCTTCGGTGAAATTCTTAGGAGAATATAACAAGAATCTATCTTTACCATTGGTAAGAAATTTTTTGAGAGTCAACTTATTAATTCTAGAAGCTTTTCATTTATTATCTCATGCCTTGATTTAATAGTTTTATGTACTTTGTGATTACTGTAATTGATTCAAAAGTTGTTTCCCAAGTGTCATAGTTAACTAACAAAGAGAAATATATAGACATATCTACAAATAGAATTTATTTCAGTAACAAGAGAGACTAGTGCTTAAATATAATTGCCAAGGGGTGTCTTAAAAGTAAGAGGAATGGTAAATATAGACTCCCCTCACTTGTAGGAAGAAATTTTTGATGCAATTACCATGTTGCATAGTGTTGTAGGAAGCACCAAATCTAATGAATTTCATTTTTTGATGTGTCAATTCATATTGATTATTTGCACCGATACCAATATATTTACAAGGTTGAATTAATGAGAAATAATTTGCATGAGTAGTTGGCCAATTACAAATAAAAGGCCTCATTTCATATGTGTTCTTTTCTAATTTATATCCTTTCTAGTAAAGAGGATGCCTCACTATGACTACAAACCCTAGGTTCCCTCATTGTAGACACTATTTTATTTCATATCTTCCCACAATTTCAAAGAAGGGTTGGAATGAAGAATTTTCTACCTTTCAATGACACTTTTCAATGGGCCGTGATCAAAAGAATTGAAGGTTTAACCTGAGCGAAGGATCTCCTTGGAAATCACAACCTTGTTAAATAAATACAGTGGAACAACACAATAAAAGGTAACATTTTTAATTAAATTTTTATAAGAACATTCCTATAGATAACTAAATTATGCAATATGCTTGCATCTTTATTTCTTATTTTGAGGAACACGTCTCAGAAAATTATTAATTATATTTTGAACTAAAAGTCCATATAAGAAACAAGTCGCAATTGTCATCAAAATAGAGTGTCAACATATAGTACATTATATTTAAAAAGGAACAAATATCGAAATAATTTAGCTTTGATCACACTAAAGTGACATTTGTGTTCTAGTATACAAAAAAACAACACCACAATTAGGTAGGAAAATTGAAGAGCACAATTTCATATTTTATTCTCTTAAACATTAGTGAAATAATAGTTATTCAAATCTTGTGCTAGTTGATAGTATAAATTTTTTCTTTAGATGTTATATTTCTTTATATCAATTGTCCAAAAAAATAATGAATACAATAAAAAAACCTACAAACAAAGCACAACCAGAGAATGAGAAAGTACCAAAAAGGTGATTAAGTTCCCACATTTTCATTCTAAACAAGTTCATACAACTTACCAAAAATGACAATATCTTGTTTTGCCTCTTACATGAATAAAGTAAACAATATAAACTCTACATAGATCGAATATTTGAATGGAAGAAAAGTTGGAAACAATTTCCAAGATGATGTACTTGTAGTGTACAAAACTATATTAGACAAAGTCAATAAAATACGTGAAGTCATACATGCTGACTTGATGAACTCTAAAGCTGAAATGACTATAACACGTAATGTTGTTGGTAACCTCATCCAAAAATTTGGAGAGGATATTATTGTATGATTGGAAATGTCAATAACAAGGTTTCAAATTTCACCAAAAATATATTATGGTCTCAGGGACAATGATTGCATTATGATCTTAAAAGAATCCAACATAGTGGAAATAATATAAACCCTTAATCATGAATACAAGTTCATTCTACGCACAACAATAATCCAATCGCTCACAAGCACAAATGAATATCATGTTGGAACAATAAGAGTGATAGTTGTAGCAGAAAACAAGAAAGGTGCTTTATGTAACACCCCAAAATTGGCATCTTGCAACGCTAACCAATTTTGTAGCATTTGTCATTCTTTTGAATCATCAAAGTCCTATTGTACTAGGCAATTCTGAGTTTTGACTGACTCTACTCGACCTAAGTGTCAAATATAGAAAATCCTAAATATGCATTAATCATACATTATATTTAATTCGTAAATATCAATCAATTAGCTAAACAAACCCTATGATTGAATTAATTTAATTAATAAAGTCCTAGCACTTTAATTAAATTAAATTCGCCCCTTTTAGCTAAAACACATAAAAAGGAATTAAATAAGATTTAATTATTAAATAAATATCCTCATTTCAAAAATTGAATTTAATTATTCAAATAATTGAGAAAATACATTTATGAGGTCATATTCTATTTAATTAATTAAATATTCTCTCAAAAATCTTCTCTTCAGTTCAGAAATGGAAACTTTGAATTAACTGTGGTTTAAAGAGAAAGAAAATAGTTAAAATAAAAAAAGAAAACAATAAAAAACAAAGAGAAAATAGTTCATTGTTTTCTTTTAAAGAAAACTTGCTAAGCTGAACTGGCTTTTTAATATGTTTTAATTCAAAAGGAAACTTTCTATTCTGAGCAAACTCTCAGTCTATAAAAGAATTCCCATTTCTCATTCAAGAATATGCATTTTTAGAATAAGGAATTGTTGCTGCATTTTAGCTCATAATCTCATTTACATTAAGCTCTCATTTTGCAATAGATTAGTTTTCATTTTCTTAGAATAATCTTGCATTGCACTTATTTCTAATCATGTCATAGTTTAATCTCATTTAGATTAATCTTCCATCTTTCATTCTTAGATTAATCTTGCATTTTATTCATGGAGAAAAATCCTCCGTTCTTGGATTGGTCTAGGTTGTGAGACTCTCATTCTGAGAGCCATTCAAAACCCTATCTGGATAGGAGGCAACAGGTCGAATCATACAGGTATGCAGGATGAATAAATCATATTCAATTTTGTATGTGGCTGATGAATAAGGACTATGTTGAAGTGTATGGTTGAATAAGAAGGCCACATTTAACGTATACATTTTTGGCGCCCACCGTGGGGCCAGAAAAATCAATTTTTGGCCTCATTTTATTGCACTTAAATCATTTTTGCACTATGTCCGTACGTCTCTGTCAGAGATGTCACACAAAATTTCACAGCATCTCGCGGGAACTTTCTAGTTCTTCGCGGGGTTATCTGTACTTCTTCGTGCGAGACTACGAGAATCGTCGCACAAACTTTGACACCAGGGACCCTTATTTGATATTTCTTATTTCATTTTTTCTAACGATCTGCTGTTTCCTGACTTCT
The DNA here is from genome assembly GCA_018584345.1 of Thuja plicata. Classification (NCBI taxonomy): domain Eukaryota; kingdom Viridiplantae; phylum Streptophyta; class Pinopsida; order Cupressales; family Cupressaceae; genus Thuja; species Thuja plicata. Next base: position 1,767,741 of record MU225139.1, on the reverse strand, counting down.
GTGTTTCTCTGATTTTATTTTTGGAATAACTTAACGGTGGTTTGCAGGATGCTGAGAATGAAGAAAGTAATTACAAACTACTAACATATTTACTATAGGACGCTTGTCGAAGACCTTGCATATTTTCACAAAACTCTCATGTCTATTTTTAGTAGTTAGAAAATGCTTCAGCTTGGTGCTTAAAATGAATCATTGTCTTGCGTGCTTGAAGTGTTTTCTAGTTTATAATTCCAAAAAACTATATGAACGTATCCTCTCCCCTCGCCTTTATGGATCTTGGGTGTAAGAGAAATTTGTATGATTCTTCTAGAGCGGCTACCTCCCAAGTGCTTTAATAGAGCCAGTGAGAGTGGATTGCCCAACCGGTAACAGGCTAAAGCCAAGCCCTTCCAAACTGGTATATAAAAAATGTCATTGTGATTAATCTCACAATGGACAGGTGTGAATTCATTGTGGCAATCAAAATCTCCTCCAGTACCCTAGTGGTGCGTTAAATTCCCTACATTATTAAGGTGAAAACCTTGCTTTGAAAGGATTGGGAGAGCCCCCTTTATTAGGAAAATGACTTGATCACAACCACTTGAACAGATGTCCTTATTATAAACCTTTGTTATAGTATCCAAAATCCCTCTATTTGTTGGCGCGGAAGGTTAGAGACTGACTAAGACATCCCACACTTTCACAGCTCTTAGTAGAGACAACAGTCCTTTGGGAAGCAATTCTCTTGGGATTCAAAGCTTGGTGTGCCTGAGAAGTGAGTGCACATGTAAGGAGGATCTTGTGCCTCCAAAATTCTAAGTTGTTCGCTATGAGTAGGTGTGGCTAAACTTTGGTTCAAGTGGGAATTCAACAGATACTTCCCTGGGTTACCTAGGATTGTGATGTGTCTGTTCTGGTACTACAAACATTCTGCTTAATGTGTTTTGCGTGGGTGTATCATTTAAACAATCAAAACAAACGTCAAATCACACAACTTGCCAAATTTAAACATGTCCAAAACAATCTGCAATTTGAACTTTCTGTTAGAACACAACATAATCTATCTCAAAAAATGCAATCTGGTCTTAACTATCTAATTTTGTAGAATTTTGCTTGTTTTACTACAAAATCTCGTGCGATATTCTACCATCTTCACATCATTATCTGAGAAAATTTGTGTGACACACTGTCAACTGTCACACGACATTTTGCAAATTTTCTACTATTTATTCACCAGTTTGTCACCTTTTTCTGCAATTTTTCACGCTGGACTGTAAAGTCTTGCGCGAGCCTGTGAGAATCTTCACGTGGGAAAGTACTTCTTCACGCAATTTTGTATCATTTTTGCCAAAATAGTGAGCTATTTCCCGTCTGTTTAGTGTACCTCTACTAAATCTGGTTCTTGTTCTAGGTTTGTTTATCTGCCTTTTGTCTATACACAGTCTGCAACTGGATTTCTTGGGTTGAGAATTACATGATTCTTGCTTAAACTTGTCTTGTCTCATATCTTTTGTTCTCTTTCTACCGTGTTGGCATATCTTGCGTCGTGATAGTCACCTCTCGACTGTTCTAGCCTTATTTTTGATAATTAGCACCGGATATACTTCACCTCTTGGCACTTTTGTGCATTTACCTTGAGACAGTTTCAAGCATGGTCCTAGTTCACATTCCTTGTGTCATCTCTGTCTATGACTGTTACAACTTGAAGTGGTAAAATAATCCCTTCACGTGTCCCTAAAAAGGTAGAGGTATACCCATTAACCAAGTAGAAAGTCATTCTAAAATTTTCACATAGTCTGAGTGTAGTGGGGAATCCTCACATCCCCCTTACATCAAACGATAATTTCTAGTGGATTTTAGTCAGGTTCGAAACCCTCTGTTTGAAGAACATACAAATTCTGAAGAGTTGTTTCCTGAACTTGACACTAGTAACACAACAAGAGTTCCCATAGGTACAACACCTCTGGACACTTAACCTCCTTGCATAGATTCTTTGCACACTGAACACTTGCATTCTAGCAAGATGGCAGACCATAATCTATCAGGTGAACAAAGCAGAGATGATGACCACTCTAGAACCAGGGGTAAATTCCATTATCAAGACCCCCCTAATGATGAGGAGATAGAAACAACCCAGGTAGATATCATGAATGCTCGTGCCAATAAATATTTTCATAGGATGATGGAAATTCTCCTAGTTGGGGAAAAAGAGAAACACCTTCTCAAACAAGCCAATCAAGGGGCTAAGTTTCCCTCCAACTACAATGTAGAGACACTTGTCACTAAAGAGGAAGAAACTGAAAACTCCAAGTTACAAAAACAAGTCCAAAGTATGCAAGAACAAATTCTTCAACTCATGAAGGATAAAGAAAAACCCACTACACAATTCACGCTGGAAAGAATTTGTCCATTCCCATTTGATAAGAGTCTATGCATGCCTCCTTTTCCTAAAGGAGTAGAAATTCCCAAGTATGATAAATACTTGGGTACCTCTGATCCCCAGAATCATTTGAGAGAGTTTGGTGCTCTCTCTATGGAGTTCATACATGATCAAACCTACCTCATGCATCTCTTCCCATGTAGTTTTGGAGGGCCATCTATGGAATGGTTCTCTAGGCTACCAACTGGCATCAAAACTTTTGACAAAATTGCCAACTTGTTTCTGCAACACCATTCTCACAACATCCAACATCTAGTTCATATCCGAGATCTTTGCAAATTGAAACAAAATCATGGAGAACCTTTCTTGACATTTCTCTAGAGATGGAGACAACTTTATACAAGATATTCTCACAAAATACCCGAATCCAAAAAGTTGGACATCTTTCTAGATAATCTTCTTCCCAACTTTGGGTATCAAGTACAGCTACAAGGTCCTTTAACCTTTGATGACATGATTAAGTAAGCTGTGAGAATTGAGATGTTTATGGTCAAGAAAGGAGAACTGACCTTACACAAGGAAAATAAACAAAGGTCTTCCTCCTCAAGCAAAGATAAACCAAAATTTCCCAACAAGAACCAGAATGTTGTGAATCATGGAGTTGTAGACAATGTGACTCCTAAGCCTCCAAGGGATACTTTTAATCTCACTGCCACAACGCAGCCAGCCAAAGCCACTGAATAGGCTGCGACAGAATCCAAACCAAGTACTTCACATTTTTCCAGATCTAAACCTTGGGCTCCTAGATCCAAGCGCGAGTTCAACCCTTTAGGAGAACCTCTTGATGTAGTTTACAAGACTCTCTTGGACAACCATTTACTCACTTCTTTGGATAACTCACGTCCTTTTGATCTGCAACCTCGACCATCTTGGTGGAATGAATCGACATTTTGCGATTATCATCAGAACAAGGGTCACAAGATGGCTACTTGCATTCAATTACGACACAAGATCCAAGACCTTATTGATAATGAGGTTATTTTTGTGGGAGGTTACAACAAGAACTCAGACCACCAAGATTTCAAAGATCCATTTTCTCCTCATGGGAAAGGTGAGTCATCCAAAGGCAAGAATATTGATGCCAAGGTCAACTATACATACACTAATAACAACAATGTCATTAATATGGTTGAACCTATTGTACTGAATACTGTAACATTGTCATTCTCAAGGGAAGGGAAGATACTCCCAAGCCCAAAACTCCTTTCATCTTGCGAGGGTCTACACCTTAGCCCTCCAAACAAGAACAATCTTAGGTTAGTGTAAATGTTGTTACTCGATCTCGTGCTAAGATCATCCTCAAAGGCCCTAAGCCTTCTACGTCTACACCAACACAACGTACAGACAAAGCTATTGTTGTCCCTACCAACAAGAATCCAAAATTGAGTTCCTCGTCTAATGCTTCCAATTACATCATACTAGATCAATTACAATGTACTAACACTACCATCTTCGAGCTGCTAAAAATCTCCCCTGCTCACATGGAGATCCTTGACAAAGCCCTCACCGAGGCAAATGTCCCAAAAGATCTTGATCTTGACCGGTTTCAATCCATGGTAGGTCACTTAACCTCCTCCCATTATTTGTCTTTCTCTAAAGAAGATGACCATTCTTTGAGTCACCCACACAATAACCCCTTGCACATTGAAGTCATGATTGGCCCAAAGCGTGTTCGCCGTGTTCTCATAGATAACAACACTGGCCTTAACATTTGCTCTGCTAGCTTCCTTACTGAGTTAGGCTATAGTGAAGACTGCATAGATGCCCACAAAAAGATTACTATTAAGGCCTATAATGAAGAAGAAAAAAAATCTAAGGGGCTAGTTATGTTGCTAATCAGAGTTGGCCCTGTTGAAAGGGATGTTATCTATCAAGTGCTTGACATTCCTTTAGCATACAATATTTTGTTGGGAAGGACATGGATCCACAAAATGTAGGCTGTCCCTTCAACATACCATCAGTGCATTAAGTTCCCATTCCAAGGATCTGAAGTGACTATACCTGCTAATACATGCTATGATTGCAACACACTCACAAAATCTGCTGACATCTTTGTGCCCACCAACAGAGAGTCTACTGAGTTCTTTGAGACTAAACTAAAGGAAATGGAAAAGGGTCTGACACTCAAGGAAACTGACATGGGAGGGTATCAAATTGAACCTGTTCTATCTATTACATCTCTGCCTTTGTCTCCACATTCTTCTAGGAGACCTTCAAAGGACACTAAACCTTCTACAGTTCCTCCTCAAACAAAATATGGTGGTACCTTTGTACAGGCCACGAAACCATTAGAAGAAGAAGCTGAAAACAAGGCTATCAAAGCTTGGATCTATAAAGGAGAGGACACATCTGAATAAACCACTACACCTTGTGACACAAAACCTGAACAATATGGAAAGGGTCTAACTATTATGCAACACTTTGGCTACAAAGGGAATGGTCCCATAGGTGCAAATCATAAAGGATTGCTTGCACCACTTGAAGCTATTGGTCGATGAACACGTGAATCTACAGGTATAGGCTTGAAGAAGCTCACATTTCAATTGGGGATAAACAAATTTGTACCTCAAACAGATCAACAACCAACATCTTAAGGTACACCTAAAACTGAAGAGTCCGAAGACAACTCTGAGGAGGACTACTTCCCTTGTCCCATTCCTCCAGATCTGGCAGCATTCTTTGCTGAGCCAGATGATTTTATACCGTGTGTCAATACAGTCAAGAATGACAGTGACTCTGATGAGACCACTTCACTTGCTCCATTAACCTATGAGTAGTGGAAATAAATGCAAACTGTAAATCCAGGTCATCAGGGTGATTTGTACATACCACCACACTTCCAAGAGCAATTTGAATAGGAGAAAACCCAACCACTTCTCACTAAACAAGAAGCATATAATGCTATTAGAACTAATGAGGCACCTAGGTCAAAAGGTGCTCATTTGACAATAACAGAGGTTCTAGGAAGAACTCATCCAAACTGGGGACAAAGGGTTGATTTCACTCATGTTCTTGATATGATGCCTAATGATGAAACAAACTCTCATGAGTGCGAGTTTGACAATTTTTCATATGCCACCTATGACAGGGATATAGATATAGTGCACACATATGAAAACCTTCTCGAAGTAGGTGAAGGGTCTAGTGTAAGGTCAAATGAGTCTGATTTCATCAATGTTAATGTGTCATCTACTACGGTCGCTAGGGGTCAAAAGAATTCAACTACACCTTTGGATGAGATTGCTCTAGGTCTCGACTTGCTAGTCCATGCTTTCAGTGATTATACCGTGAACACACTTGAACCCGTCACTTCTCTTTCACTCCGCCATCCCGAGCTCATAGACTGGAACTCTCCCTCCCCATCTAATGAAGTCCTTATGTTCCAGAATGACTCTGATCTTGCCTGTTACCTTAATGCTGTCAAACCTGTAACATCCTCCACTAGCAAAGACAGTGTCAACATGATTGAGGCCGATATCAAGTATCTTGAACACAAAATCAAAAGAAGAAAAATAGGTTCTCTAAGGGTGAAAACCACATTGTGGCAGTGTTAGAGCCTCAAAAGGTCAAAATAAAGGACGTATCCAATGGCGAAAACCTCTCTGAGGTGCTTGAGGATGAGATACTTGATACGCTTCTGAGTCATTTCTAGGAACAATCATCTGTGCTAATTGAACCAACTCAACCAGTCAACTTGGGTACAGAAGATGAACCTCAGATCATTCATTTGGCACATCATTATCTGAGGCAGAAAGAGAGGAATTCATTACATTCTTCCGAAGCAAAAAGATAAACTTTGCATGGATATATTCAGACATGCCAAGATTAGACCCTTATCTAATCATGCACCATTTATCCATTGCACCAGGCGTCAAGCCTGTCAAACAAAAGCTTCAGAAAATGCATCCACATATGGCTCTACTATTCAAAGATGAATTGGAGAAACTTCTTAAGGCAGTATTTATCAGAGCAATTGACTATGCAGAATGGATCTCTAACATTGTTCCAGTGTCAAAACATAAAAAATCTATCCGAGTCCGCACAAACTTCAGAGACTTGAATAAGGCATGTCCTAAGGACAACTTTTCATTACCCAATATTGATATGATTGTAGACATGACAACAGGATATGAAATGTACTCATTAATGGATGGTTTCTCTGGCTACAACTAGATCAAGATCGCACCAGAAGACCAAGAGAAAACTACTTTCACATGCACATGGGGCACTTTCTATTGGAACATCATGCCCTTTGGACTCAAAAATGTTGGTGCCACACATTAGAGAGTTGTCACCACTATATTTCATGACATGATTCATAAAACAATGAAAGATTATGTTGATGACACTCTAGCTAAGAGCATGCAATGAGAGAAACACCTTGCAGATCTAGGTCCTATACTGGATTGCATGGAACAGTTCAGTCTGTGGTTCAATCCTAAGAAATGTGCATTTGACGTAACATCTGGAAAATTGCCCGGCTACATCATCTCTACAAAAGGAATAGAAGTGGATTCTGAGAAAGTCCAAGCTATCATGGAAATGCCGCCACTAAAGAATATCAGACAAATGAGAGGACTTCAAGGCCGATTACAGTCTATCCGACACTTCATCTCACAATTGGCGGACAAGTCACAACCATTCACCAAGACTTTACACAAAGGTGTGGCCTACCAATGGAGCAAATAATGTGATGAGGGGTTCACACAAATCAAACAATATCTTGTGAACCCACCAATATTGATGCCTCCTATTCATGGGAAGCCGCTCATACTTTACATCTCTGCTATAGATACATCACTGGGTGTCCTATTAGCTCAAGAAGATCAGAACAACAAAGAAAGGGCTATCTACTACATTAGTAGAACTCTAGTCTCATATGAAAAAAACTATTCTATTATAGAGAAGGCTTGTCTCATAGTGGTATTTTCTTCACAAAAACTGTGACACTACATGCTGGCTCATACTACACGCCTCATTGCTAAGATTGATCCTTTGAAATATTTGCTCAGTAAAGCTAACCTCACAGGTAGACTAGTCAAATGGGTCATGCTTCTCAGTGAATTTGATATTGATTATGTAGAAAGAAAAGCCATCAAGGGGAAATTAATTGCAAATCAATTGGCGGAAGCACCTCTAGTAGATCATCAACCATTGAACATTGAATTTCCAAACGAGTCCATATTACTTCTCACGCATCGATCCTGGACTATGTTCTTTGATGGTTCATTTACCCAACAGGGGTCAAGTGCTGGGATACTATTCATCACACCTCAAAGGTACTCTTTACCAAAAGCATACAAGATGTTATTTCCTTATACAAATAACATTGCCGAGTATGAAGCCTTGATTAATGGTATGAAGATTTCCCTTGAGCGGTGAGTGGATGAGCTCAATGTCCTTGGAGATTCACAATTAGTCATCAATCAAGTAAATGATATCTATCAGACAAAAGATGACAAGCTGGTGCCTTATAAACGGTTGGTTGATGAACTCAGAAAATATTTTGTTCACATCACATTTCAACAAGTTTCAAGGGTAGATAATAAAGTGGCTGATGCCATGGCTACTCTTGCTTCCATGCTACAGATGCCAAAAAATGATTTTCGACATGAATTCCTAGTGGAGACTTTATGGTACCCAACCTATGATTCCCTTGAGTCCCGAATGATCTATTCTATCATTAGACATGACTCATCCTGCTACCATCATATTAATTCCTACCTTTGTGACCGGATTGTTCCAAACACTTACACCCAGAATGAGAAACGTCACTTAATCTGCAGTGCTTCATGGTTTGTCATCATCATTAATGAATTGTATAGGCGAGGTCTAGACGGTACCCTTCTTAGGTGTTTAGAACCCAATGAGTCCAAACGTGTGTTAGTACAGGTGCATGAAGGCATCTGTGGGTCTCACTCTAACGAACTGACATTGGCCTGTAAACTTATTAGAGATGAATCAATCAGATTTCCACAATCCATAAGAATTTTCAATTTGATTTCTGGATTTGATTGTGTGTAGTTTTTAGCATCAAAACTACACACAATCAAATCCAGAAATCAAATTGAAAATTATTAGAGATAGTTACTATTGGCCAGACATGGAAAAAGAAGCTACACAGTTTTCCAAGTCTTGCAAACAGTGCCAACTACATGGAAATCTGATTCATGCTCCAGCCAAGGAGCTTATTACCTTCATTACTTTTTAGCCATTTGAACAATGGGCCTTTGATTTGGTGGGTCAGATTTATCCCTCATCCTCAAATGGACATAAGTTCATCATCACAGCTACAAACTATTTTACCAAGTGGGTGGAGGCAGTCCCTCTCACCGTTGCCAATGGAAAATCAGTAGCAATGTTCATTCTCAACTACATCATTTGTAGGTATGGTGTACCCTCAGCAATAATCACTGATAATGGGGGGTAGTTCAAAAAAAAGGATTTGACGAAGCTATGTTCTAAGTTTAAAATCACTCAGCATTGGTCTTCCATCTATTATCCTTAGGGTAATGGACAGGCGAATGTATGCACCCTAAAATGGTCGCCTAGACTTTGGGCCCCATTTTATTATTTTATCAAATTTCTGAATCAATGCTTTGGAACATTTTCAATTCAAATCAATTTCCTTGATCAAATTGTAATTAATTCAATTATTTCAATATTCCTAAGGTTTGATCATTTTTATCTAATTAAAAGATTTAATTTTCTTTTTAATTAAATAAAATTTATCTTATTTAATTAAAAGATTTAATCTCCCTTTTAATTGAATAAAATTTATCTTATTTAAT
>MU225139.1:1687645-1714000 GCA_018584345.1 Thuja plicata | reverse complement strand
AGTAATAATTGAGAGGGGGGGGGGGGTGAATCAGTGGCCTCAAAAATTTATCCTTTAATCACTAACCACCAATCAACAAACCTCAGATTATTAAGTCCCTACAAGATGCATGCCATGGAATACTTATAATGATTTAACTGTCTGTCGGTTTACCTTGTCTGTCCTTATTCTCCTTGATTACCGATAAGCAGTAAAACTATTTACCGATACTCAGTAAATATGCAGAGTATACCAATCAATCCAGAAATGCATATGTGAAATGTAAAATAGTAAAGTAATAAACCATACACACATAACACATGGATTTTAATGTGGAAACCCTGTTAAGGGAAAAACCACTAGGACCGGTACCCCAAATTTTCACTCTTCTGAAGTGAACCCTATTAGGAGCCAACCCTGTTAAAGGTTACAAACACACTATTAGGTGTGACCTTGTTAGAGGATTTTATACATAGAGGTTATCACTTAGTATCGAGCATCTATTTGCTACCATCCTTGAATTAGCCTCCTTCTTAGACTGTCAATAGGCTTTAGACAAATCTTGCTACCATCCTTGAATCATCCTTCTTCTTAGGCTATCAATAGGCTTTATGCAATTTCAATGCTACTTTCATGAACCAACCTTTTTGGCACTCCTTGGAATGTACCTCAATATATAGAAGACGGTTAAGTCCTGCTCTATTAAGAGACTTGATGCTTCAATGGTTAAACTGAAACACTATGACCTATTTCTAATGCAACTTGAATTGAAAATTTTCAGATCTATTTAAGTACATTACCTCTCTGATCAAAGTATCAATTCAATTCTTTGTGCTCCACACTTTCTGCTCTGTGATGCTGTGCTTCACTATTCGTCAGTGTCTGCAAAATTCTTTAGCTCTCCTTCAACTTGATTGATCAGGACTGTATGAAGTTATCCTTCATCAATTTCTCTTCAAAATCCTCTTTCTATTCACTCCCCTTCCCGTGTATGTGATTGCGGAAATGAATTATACTTGTCTCTTATATAGACATGATATTCCTTCATTCTTGATTCTTGATTCTTGAATCTTGATTCTTGGCGTGAAAAAAAATCCAGCCAATCTGATTTACAGCTTTAACTCCTGATTTATCTCATAGTTATCTTCTTGCCAACTATACAAATCTTCTTTAAATCAATTACTTAACTCTGGTCAAATAAAACAAATAAAACAACTAGTTAAGTCTATCCTTAAGCTCTGCCAGCTAGATATTTTGTCATTTTTTGAACTCTCTGTTCTGTCGGTCAACTCTACAGTTAGTCGTCGGTGACAACTGCCAGTTCTGTCTGTGTGACTCCAGTCAGCTTCGAAATCTCCGTCCATCAGGAATCATTGGATTTTTCTCATCGGGCAACTTTGTTTTCAGCTCGTCGAGCATCCTGTGATTTTGCTTCATCGGGCAACACTGTCTTCTGCTCGTCGAGTATCACTATGACATTTGTTCTTTGCCTTTACTAATGGTGTGCACTCCATCGGTGTTGTCTATCACTTAGTGAATATTTGAATTTTATGCATTTCTGAAAGCATAATCTCTGTTCCATTGATTCTCTGAAGTCTTTGGCATTATGGACATGACCGTACATATGATATCAAGTTGACATCAATGAAAATACAAACCATTAACTGATTTAATGTCTTGCATCATCTTCAACTTAACATTATCAAACATTCAATCAGTTACATGTCATCAATTTTTCTTTATTACTTTATCCTCAAATTTATTTTCTTTCATTATCGGATAAGAAAACTAACTCTTCTATTCTCAAAACACTTTACATATATCCAAACTTTGGCCAACAATTCTTGACAGTCAAGCAACAATTACAAAAAAATGAAATTCCAACACTATTATTTAGGAACATTGTGCATGAAAAATACTAAAAACATGCACTTCACACAAGCCTTTCAACATATATTTGCAAATTTAATGGTAGAATAACAATAGATAGTATGAAAGGACTGTTGAAAATAACATTTGAGGTAACTATTTGAATATTGATCTACTCTTTAAAATCAAAGTTTTTTTTTTTTACATATTATATTAACACTATAACATTTTTTACATGTTGTCAGGGTTTTAAAACTGGAAAATGCATTTCAAACCCATTTCATGAATTTTTTCTGAAATGCAAGTATAAGTTTCATATTTACAGTGCACTGGATGAGAAACCTATTCATTGTAGAAAATGTGATGAGGATGTGAGCTACACATAATTTCTTCATTTGAAAACAATTATCATTAATGACAACAAACAAACAATCTATTGTTCTACTAAAAAGCAGATTGTTCTTGAATTATTGCCTACCCTAAAAAACTTGACGTATGACAAGTACAACAATGACAAATAAACTATAATTTTTATGCTGTGACACTTTAACATCAAAGGAAAGTTTACTCTAAACCAAAACAACAGGATTACACGTGTAATTGCATTTGATGAATAGACCAATAATGCTAAGGAAATGGTAAATATATTGTTGGTGCAAATAGTACTTATTCTTGACAAATATGTCTTCAATGACTTCGCTTATATAACATTAATTTTCTTACAATAACTAGAGTTTTAAATTTGCAGACACTGTAATTCTAGAAAAAAAAGAGACAATCAATTATTACACTTGGATCTTATTCAAAGTCTATTTTATTCAATCATACTTTAAATTATAGTGATGTATACTTTTCTCCTTTGAACTTTTACAAAAGGCATATTTATGTAACTAATATAAGCTCTGATAGAAACTCTCAAAGATGTGCTTGCACAAGCTCTTCTAGTACACTTCTAGTTGCTAGTCTCCAGAAGATCCTACTCTCTCCTCTAGGATCTTCCAAGCTCTGGTTTAGTTAGCCTATAACCTCACCAACACCACTCTATGAGTTGGTGATCTCTATACTTCACCTTGGGGGTAACTATCAACCAATTGCTCTTCAATCTCTTACTCCACCTTGGAAGATTCCAAGTGTATTCTCATCACCATTTCATATCAAGTGCTACAGGGGGTGAAATTATTGCTAATAAAACTTCTTGCCTCCCATATGATCCCATTATAATAGTTCATCAATGGTTCAATAAATGATCTCAAGGCAAACACTGAATTTGGTCTTTTAGGCCTAATAGGTCAATTAGCCCTATACAGTGGGTTTTTCTCACTTTTATCACAAAACTCCCAAACAAACCTAAAAAAAACTTGATATTAAAAAACCCTTTTCTAAGATACAAAGGATTTTGGTGGTATTAGGGTTCTAGGGCTTCTGTACAGTAGGTTCCTAGAATTCAGGGCTAATAGGGCAAATATGGCTATTTTTGTGTCGTCTTCTGATTTCTACTTGGAAATCTATCTTAATGGATTTTCCAATGCCTAATCCTATTAGGAGGTATCTATAGGACCTATATACTTGTGAAACCATATTTGTTTTCATGTTCCCAATCTTTCCCCTATAATTAAACTTCATTAGAACACTGTCATGCACCTAACCGGGCACACTAAACTCTCTTAGGGCATGAATTTAAAATTAGATAGCTTACTCTCCTGAGATCCTCCTTCCATATGTACAATTTAAAATGGATTCCCTTCCATATACCTATGGACCATGATGATTTTCATGATGCAGAGCTATGGGAGAGCCATGTTTCCTAAACTGCTTAAAACAACACCAACAACTATACTACTAGCAAAACAATTTGAAAAGCTAATCTAATGAACTCAAAACAAATTCAATAATGAATGAAAAGTTCTTAAAACTATCTCTAAGACACTAATAAAACACTGTATCACTTATTTAAATCCATCTAATAACTCATGAACTCAAAACAAGTCGACTGTATGCAAAAATCAAAACTCAAAGCTTCTCCTTCAAATTCAAATCACTCATTTCATCCATCTACCTCGGGAAATGGGATCCTCCATGTATAAATATGCATTCCCCAAGATTATAGGCTGTTACATTAACTAACCACCATCATTATTCTAAGGGAATTCTATTCTGCCAAATGTTGTCATGCAACTTTCAAAAGTTGCAAATGTTGTCATGCAACATTTTGACAACTTTTACAACTTTGCATAAAATAAACTCTAATGACCTCTAATTGAACTAGTATGATGTAAAAAAATCTTTGAGGCCTTTATAGGAACATTCCTACTCTTTCCTAAGCCTTAGAGTCTTTTGGATCCATTTCCACACTTTTAGGCTTAATCTAGCATTAACCACTAATAAAGCATAAACATCTAGGTTGGATTGATACTCGTCAAATCCACCTAGGTACACAAATGAAATGCCTTATAAGGTTGAAACCAAAGTCTAATGACTTGGATAAGGTCAGTACAAGCCAAAAAAATAAAAATTTAAGGATTATCCTAGGTGCTCTTGCACCATCCTCCCCAAATGAAAAGATTTCAATCCACCCTTGGGTTGAGCAAGTTGGAATCAATGCCCAACTTCTTGAACTCTATCTCCTTGATCCATGTGGCCTCTGCATCTCCTTGTCCATGCAATTTGATCAGGTTCTCATAGTATGTCCTCTATCTAGTCTTCTTGTAGGCCCTTGAATCAAGTATCTTCTCTACTTTCTTAGGTAGTGTAGGATTCAAATTCAAGTCTTCTACTTCTTGTATAACCTCAGTAAGGCTCTAGTCTAGATTTGGGGTAGGCCCCTTGTAGAGGACCAGATCTAAAACATTCAAGACTGGAGAAAAACCAATGTCCTTAGGGAGCTCTACCTTGTATGCAATATTGCCATATTTTCAAAGAATAGTGCATGGCCCCAATCTTCTCATCTGCAACTTATTGGGCACTCCCTTCTATAGTCTTTCTTTATTTAGATGGACCATAACCAGATCCCATTCTTGAAATTGGACATCCTTTTTCCTTTCATCCACCTTCTCTTTGATCTTTGTTATGTCTCTATTAGAGTCTTTCTTACTATCTTATGCACCTCTTTCATGGAGTGTGCAAAGTCTTCAGCATAACCACCACCCTTGGCTCCATCTTTTAGTTCTCTAAGATCAAATATTCCTTTAGGGTGCAATCCATAAAAAAATTCAAAGGGACTCTTTCCAGTAGTCATGATCACAGTATCATTGTATGCATACTCTGCTTTTCCTAGGAGTTGATCCCAAGCTTGACCACACTCTTTTGTGAGACACCTCAATAGGTTCGTGAGGCTTCTATTTACCACCTCAGTCTGACCATCTGTCCGAGGGTGATATGTAGACCCAAAGGACAGATTGGTTCCCAATTTGTGCCACAATGTCTTTCAAAAGTGACTCATGAATTTAGTATCTCTGTCAGAAACTATGCTTAGAGGTAAGCTATGGATCCTTACCACTTCCTTGAAGAACAATTTTTCTATGTGACAAGCATCATGCATTGTCTTACATGGGACAAAATGTGCCATCTTACTGAATCTATCCACTATGACATAGATATTGTCCATTCCTTGTTTAGTCTTTGGCAATCCCACAAAAAAATCCATGCTTAAACATTCCCAAGGTCTACTTGGAATAGGGAGAGGTTGATAAAGGCCTGCATTGGAGGATGTGCCCTTGGCTTTCTGACACACCACACAACATTCCACATACTTTTTGATATCCAAATTAATTTTAGGCCAAAAGTAAAACCTCTGCACTAACTCTTGAGTCTTATTGACTCCAAAATGACCACTAAGTGCACCATTGCGCTTCTCTTGAATCAAATTTTCCCTAATTGATCCTCTAGGGACACATAACTGACTCCCTTTAAACAATAGATCACTTTGCATAGTATATTCAAAGAATTCACTATGAAAATGTTTCTCATACTCTTTACATACCTTGTATGCCTCTATAAAGTCTTCATCTTCTGCATATAAGTCTTTGAAAGTATCAATTCCCATGCTCTGCAATTGTACTTCTTGTACTGTCAGGATTCTTCTACTAAGTGCATCAGTCACTTTGTTGTCCACTCCTTTCTTGTGTTTGATGTGGAAGGTGTAAGCTTGCAAGTACTCCACCCATTTCATGTGCTTGTGACTGAGCTTGTCTTGTGAATTTAGAAAGCTAAGTGTTTGGTTGTCTGAATATACCACAAATTCCTTTGGAAGCAAATAGTGCCTCCATTTCCTTAGTACTTGGACTATAGCATACATATATAAGTCATAGGAAGAATACTTCCTCTTAGAATCAGTGAGCTTCTCACCGTGGAAAGCCATTGGTTTCCCTTCTTGGCTTAGAACTGCCCCAATGGCAACATTGCTAGCATCACACTCAACTCTAAAAATTTTCTCAAAAATTGGTAATACTAAGATAGGTTGAGTGGAAATCTTCTTTTTCAATAACTCAAATCCCTGGTCAGCTTGCTCATTCCATACAAACTTAGTCTTCATTTCACCTTTTGTGGTGCCTAGCATAGGAGTACAAATAGCATTGAACTGCTTAATGAACTTCCTATAATATTGAGCTAAACCATAAAATCTTCTCACCTTTGTTGCAGACTTTGGAGTAGGATAGTTGATAATGGCTTCCACTTTGCTTGGATCCATCTTGAGGTTTCCATGAGACAACACAAACCCAAGATATACTAACTCCTACTTTAGGAATTCACACTTGTCCAAGTTGATCATCAACTTCTCTTCATGCAGTCTTTTCAACACAATTTGCAGATGTTTCAAGTGTTCTTCTTTAGTCCTACTAAAGATTAGGATATCATCCAAATATACTACATTAAACTTACCAATGTAGTCCTTGAGTACTTTATTCATTAGCCTCATGAATATAGATGGGGCATTAGATAGCCCAAATGGCATCACAAGAAATTCATACAAACCTTATGTAGTTTTGAAGGAAGTATTCCATTCATCACCTTCATTGATCCTAATTTGATGATAACCACTCTTTAGGTCAATATTTGTGAAATACTTTGCTCCTCCTAAACAGTCCATTAGGTCTTCTATCCTAGGAATAGAAAACCTATACCTAATGGTGATTCACTTAATGGCTCTAGAATCAGTGCATAGCCTCCAAGTTCCTCCCTTTTTGGGTGCTAGGATAGTGGGTACAACACATGGACTAATACTCTTTCTAATGAGGCCTTAGTTTAGGAGCTCTTAGATTTGTTTGGAAATTTCCTCATTTTGTTGAGGGGTCATCTTATAGGAATCTTTGTTAGGAAGGGTAGCTTTTGGGATAAAGTCAATTTTGTGACTAATATCTCTCTCCAGGGGTAGGATTTCTGGTTCTCCATCACTGACAATGTCTCTGTACTCTTGAAATGTCTCTGTACTCTTGAAGTAACTCTCATACTTCTTTAGGAATCTATGTCCTCTTCACTGTCTTCTCTGCATTTTCTTCCTTTGGCTTCAAATCCAAAGCATATTCTACTCCCTCTCCTTCCTCTAGAGATTATAGGAAATCCTTCTCACTCACTAATAGGACATTAGGGCTTGAAGTCTTCACTTCTCCTTATTCCAATAGTGACTAGATTTTGAAAGTCACACCATCCTTCTTAAAGGAATATGCATTCTTAGCTCCATCATGCATGGCTTCTCTGTCAAATTTCCATGGTCTACCAAGTAATAGGTGACATGCATCCATATGTAGGACATTACATAATACCTTGTCCTTATATCTTCTAATTGAGGAGTCCACCCATGCTTGTTAATTCACGAGGACATGTCCTTTGTTCAACCAAGTAACCTTGTATGGGTTATTATGTGGAATCCTCTTCATCTTTAGCTTACTAACTGCTTCCTCTAATACAATATTATCAGCAGACCTTGAGTCAATGATGACTCTGCATACTTTACCCATTATCTTGCATTTTACTATGAAAAGTGATCTTCTCTAGCTTGGCTCCTCCCTCATTGGTTCTTTGATCAATGTTCTCCTTATCATCATATTCTCTCCTTCCTCTGATTCTATGGGTACCTCAAGGTGTTTATTTACACCACTAGACTCCTCTTGCACAAAGTTAACTCTTTTGTCTCCTCCTTGAGAAGTAGAGCCTTTCTCTAGAAACCTATAGGAAGGATTTCCCATTTGATTACAATGATAGCATTTCATTGCTGCAAAGTAGGAACCTCTTCCTTGGCTATTACCTCTTCCTCTCCAATTTTTGTTAGAGCCTCTTCCTCTATTGAAGCCTCATCTGCTTGAGCTTCCTTCTTGTTGTTCTGTCAGCTTGGTTTCTCCTTGGTTCTTGGACTTTGAACTTCTACCACCATATCTACTTCTTTGTCCTCTGTTATCTCTTCCTCTACCTCTACCTCTGGTATTACTGGAGTCTTGTTTCTTTCTCAATTTATCTTCCACCTTTATTGCAAGTTGGTGGCACCTCTGGACAGTGGTAGGAGTAATAAAAATGAGTTCATCTTGTATAGTCCATTTAAGACCATTAAGGTATCTAGATACCTTCACACTTTCCTCTTCTGCACTCCTTGATCTCATGCATGGTCTTTGAAACTCTTTAGTATAAGAGTTAACATCCAAGTATTTTTTCCTTAGACTTTGTCTCCTTTTATGCAACCAAATTTCATAGTCTTCAGGCACATATGCTTCTTTGATTTTGGCTACCATAGCCTTCCAAGTAGCTATGTGTCTCTTTCCTTCCTTCTCTCTTGCATCTTGGATAAAATTCCACCAATTGAGTGTAGACCCTCTTAGTCTAGCCTTTTCCACTTTCACTTTCTATGCTTTAGTTATACCATCACATTCAAAGTGATTTTCTAGTCCTTCTATCCAATCCAGGACTATCTTTGGTTCCATCTTTCCAGTGAAGATAAGAAATCCTTCCAATTCATTTTCACTCAAAGCTTTTAGTGCCTTCAAGAATGGTTATTTGGTGAGGATAGGATCATCTTCAGGGACCTCATCATCCAAGGTTATTTCTTTGCTTTTTCCTTCAACTTTATCTTTCACTTCTTCAGTCTTTTCTTCTACTTGGTCCACTTTGTGTTCCGATTGTGCTAATATCTCTCTGAGAAATCTATTCTCTTCTTCTTTCTCATCCACTTTATTTTCCAACTATGCATTTGTCACCATTGTAGACTCCCCTACTGACTCTTTTGGTTGGAACATTCACCACAAGCCACATTTTAACCAATCTCTGATACCAATCTGATAGAAACTTTCAAAGGTGTGCTTGCACAAGCTCTTCTAGGACACTTCTAGTTCCTAGTCTCCACAAGATCCTAATCTCTCCTCTAGGATCTTCTAAGCTCTGGCTTAGTTATCCTAGAACCTCACCAAAACCACTCTATGAGTTGGTGATTTTTGTGCTTCACCTTGGGGGTAACTATCAACCAATTGCTCTTCAATCTCTTACTCCACCTTGGAAGATTCCAAGTGTATTCTCATAACCATTTCATCTCTACTTCTACAGGGGGTGAAATTATTGCTAAGAAAACTTCTTGCCTCCCATATTATCCCATTATAATAGTTCATCAATGGTTCAACAAACTATCTCAAGACAGACACTGAATTTGGTCTTTTAGGCCTGATAGGTCAATTAGCCCTATACAGTGGGTTTTTCACACTTTTCTCACAAAAATACCAAACAACACCAAAAAAAAACTTGAAATCCAGACACCCTTTTCCAAGATACAAATTATTTTGGTGGTCTTAGGGTTCTAAGGCTTCTGTACAGTAGGTTCCTAGAATTCAGGGCTAATAGGGCAAATAGGGATATTTTTGTGCAGTCTTCTAATTTCTACTTGGAAATCTATCTTAATGGATTGGCCAATGCCTAATCCTCTCAAGAGGTATCTATAGGAACTCTATAGTTTTGAAACCTTGTTTGTTTTAATATTCCCAATCCTTCCCATGCAATTACACTTCATTAGAACATTGTCATGCACCTAAACGAACACACTGAACTCGCCTAGGGCGTGAATTTAAAATTAGCTAGCTTACTCTCATGAGATCCTCCTTCCATATGTAAATTTTACAATGGATTACATTCCATATCCCTATTTTCCATGATTATTTTCACTGTGGAGAGATATGGGGTAGCCATGTTTCCTAAACTGCTTAAAACAACACCAACAACTATACTACTTGCAAAACAATTTGAAAAGCTAATCTAATGAACTCAAAAAAACTTCACTACTGAATGAAAAGTTATTAAAACTATATCTACCACACTAATGCAACATTGGATCACTTATTTCAATCCATCTACTAACTCATGAACTCAAAACAAGTCGATCGTATGCAAAAATAAGAACTCAGAGCTGCTCCTTCAAATTCAAATCACTCATTACATCCATCTACCTCAGGAAATGGGATCCTCCATGTCTAAATATACCTTACCCATGGTTATAGGTGATTAAATTAACTAACCACCATCATTCTTCAAAGGGAATCCTATTCTTCCAAATGTTGTCATGTAACTTTCAAAAGTTGCAAATGTTGTCATGCAACATTTTGACAACTTTGACAACTTTGCATAAAACAAACTCTAATGACCTCTAATCGACCTAGTATGATGTAAAAACATATTAGAGGAATTTTTAGGCATATTCATACCATTTCATAAGCCTTGAAGGCTTTTGGATCCATTTCCCCTCTTTTAGGCTTAATCTAGCACTAACCACTAATAAAGCATAAACATCTAGGTTGGATTGATCCTCGTCAAATCCACCTAGGTACACACATTCAGGACATTCTAAGGTCAAAACCAAACTCTACTGACTTGGATAAGGTCAGTACAATCCAAAACAAAACTAGAGTTGGGGATTAGCCTAGGTGCTCCTGCACCAAGCTCCATAACAAAGACTTTTACAATCAAATACTATGTTTCACATTTTTAGACATCGCTAGTTTATTGTTGTTAACGTTGATATACTGTGTGTTTTTTTGCATTCTGACATACACTTATATGCTAGGATACAATGGTTTCTCAAATTGTTTTTAATGTCTAATATTTTTCCTTTAGATTTGGTTAGAACTCAGCTACAAAATTGTATAGCTATGGTCAATAGACATCTTGATGTGCAATATATTTTTAATAGTTTTTCCAAGAAATATATCATTAGGGGTGAAATTGGAATCATGATATTTTAAAAAAATTAGTGGTAAATGGATTTTGAATATGCTAAATGGATGAATATTTGATTAGAAACATGGCTGCTAAATTTTATAGCTATGCTTAATAGACATCTTGATGTGCATTATATTTTTAGTAGACTTGCCAAGAAACAAGAGAAGCTTTGGGTTTTCATGTGGTAATTTTCTATGGCACTAATAGTGATATTGAAATCATGACATAAAAAATTAGAGCACTAAAAATATTTTGAAGATGCTATATGGATGAGTATCAGTGTTTGTTGTAAGACAAATAATAATGCTCTCTACTATCACTATTGTGATAATATCTAGTTTTTGTCATCAAAAGGGATTACTCCATATATCTTGTTTACCTAGCCTTTTTGTATTTCATTTTTATCTCTAGTCCTCCTAGGATTTCTTGATTCCTATAGAGAATAAGAGGCAAGCAATTACATTGAACAAAGTGATCTTTAGCTATTTGAGTTCATTTTGATTTCAATACTATGTTGAAACACATCATACTAAAAATAGATGTGAGAAAATATTTCTTGTAATTTTCCCATAGGAGCATGCGGCAATGGAACAATATACACCAAATTTTTTTGGGAACATTGCCATGTAGATAAGCTCATTAACCATATATAATAAATACTTTCATCATGGTTATAGATCTTATTTTTTCCTATTTGTTTCATAGTTTTTCCTATATCTATGTTGAAATTTCATGGTGTTCTCAAACATTTTGCAATTCTACATTTGTCAGGTACTTTCTTTATGTATCAAAGACATTTTAAAACATGGATCACACACAACAAATATATTTTCTATTATAAAAGGGCATCATTCTTAAACTTCTATTTTCTCTTTCTCTATTTTGGTTGATTATGCTTTCAACATGAAATTCACACAAATCATTTTAAATATAAATGCTCTTTATTTTTTTTATTGTATACCTATATAATATGCAATAGTAACAACAATTGCACAATAGATACATTACATTACACTGTGAAGCTAAAAATACAATACATTTAATAAACAAAATGTATTTATTGCTCTTTCAACTCATTGACATTACACTATCAATAAAATATAACTTTTCAAAGATTTGAATCAATGTTTTTATGTTCGATGCCAATACAATATAGTGAGTCAAGTGGATAAGGTATTGTGAATATTGTTCTTAAATTCGATACTAAAAACCTATCCATTACTAAGTTTTTTATTTGTTTATACTAAAATTTCTCTCATGTATCTCTTGTCCTTAGAAGACAATAACATGCCAAAGATAATCAAAGTATTTTGGTAATAAAAACATCAAGGTACAAAACATAAACATCTATAATAATTATTATTTTTCTTATTTTTAAATAATTTATTCATTACCATGTTTTTTACAATCTTTGTAACAATTTGTCTTTCTATAATGACACAAATGACTTTAGTTTTTTTTTTGTATAATCCTAAAAAGTTAGCACCGATAATTGGATGTTTTATGACCTATTAGGCCCCATTTTAGTGATTTTGAGGTCCGAATGCATGTTATCCTTGATCCTTGTGATCTGATTCTTCTTATCCCACACCTATTCACCTTCCCCGATGTTCCAGTGAAATTTGAGTTAATTTTTCTTGGAACACATCGCCAATGGTGATTTGTTCCTATGGTTTTGGGCCCATATTTCACCCGAAGCCCGATGTTGGGGTCTTCTCCTGAAAATTTTAATTGTGGTATGCTCGGATCAAATTTGAATCTTGAATTTGAGGATTTAGTATAAAAGGAACCCATGTCTCCTCATTTCTCATATAGATGATAACTTGTTCAAGTACAAACTATTGTTGTCAAGTTCAAGTCACTTATCAAGCAAGCAAGTTGACAAATTGAGGATTTGGATTCAAGATTTGAAGGCAAGCATCCAATTCAAGATCTCCAAGTATCCATTTTCTAAATATCTATCAAAACCAAGGGAAATATTCTCTAATCAATGCAACTCTCTCTCTCTCTCTCTCTCTCTCTCTCCATGTGTTTAACAAGCATATCTATATTCTAGATCTTAGAGTTACAATCATAGATCTATGCATTTATGAGGGTGTCCTTGTTTATACATTACATTTCAAGGTCAACTCTTTGGATTCCAAGAAAATTCAAGCATCTTCATGAATTTCAGTGATTTTTACATCGGTTCATGAGGGTTATGCAAGGTAAATACAAAAATTGCCTTTTACATTATTTACTTTATGCACTTTCTATCATATTTTAAGGTTTATTCCTAAATAGGGGTTTGACCAATACAAACTCATTTTTCCAACCCTTTTGCACATTTTTCTGTGTGTAGGAACTTGTTACAGAGTTTTTAAAACTTTTCTCAACATAGAAATGGTTGTAGGTCTCGTGAAAAATTCATCTAAAAGTGTTAGGTATAGGTTGTCTACCCACTATGTTCCTAGGTACAAGTCGACTAACCGCTCTATTCCTTCCATTTTTCACTAAAATTTCTTGGTCAGGTCAGTTCTATCTTCTGATTTTTGTTTCCATATGTTTCAACTAGATATAAGTTTTTGTCAGTATATTTTAATCAAATTTTTAGTGACTTTTATATTAGATCTAATTAATCACCTAATCATTCTCATTTAATATCAATTACATCTCTAGTGAAGTAAATTCCATATTTCTAATTAGTTCTTGAGCCTATTAGATATATTATTCCTTCTTAATGTGCAATTCATGAAATGGGGAAGTAATTCAGATAGTGTATTTTATGTTGCATTACTCATCACCCCATTTTCCTATTGTATATTTTGGTGAACCCGAATCATTAAATTTGCATTCATATTTTGGTGTTATATTCCCTTTATGTGCTTCTTATTTAAATATAGATCTACTTGTGCATGCTTTACATTAAATTTGATAGTTAGATGCGTCTTTATTAAAAGATCTTCTTTGCTTGGATTGCATATCTCTTTCAAATGTTATAATTGCATTAGATCTATATCTTTCCTCTCATTCCCTTTTGCATGAGTATTATCACTTTCAGTCCTACTTATAGCATTCTGGTTAGGAGAATCCATATACTTATGGGTTACTTTGATCTCAAGCCTTCTCTCTTTCCTAGGAATCTTGATGATACCCACATGCATCCTAATGACATCAATCCTATCATGGATAAAAACTCTTACCATTCTTCTCATGATGAAGATGAGGCTTTAAGAGTCCATCCTACATAATTCCAAAAGCTTTCCAATGACTTTGAGAAATTTGAACAATGGTTAGAACAAGAAAACCCTAATCCCAAAGTCATTTCTGTTGTAGAAGGCTTAAGGAAGATAATTCATAATGATGAATATGGTGTTAACATCTTGCGTAGTATCTCTTATCTCATTGATAAAAATGTTAAGTATCTCATAGATTTTTCTTGAGAGTTAGGCTTTATTCCACCTACCACAAGTGTTGAGACCTCTATGCCTATTTCTACTTCAATTCTGAGTGTCTCCACTTATGCTCCACCTATCATAATAAATTCCTTTCAAAATATCAATCCTACATATGTGATAATCCCTAATCCTATTTTTCCTTATTTTCCTTCAAGTATTCCATGTGTTTCATTGTCTTCATCAATGCCCACTTACAATAGTGTGCCCTTTTCATATTCAAATGTTCCTTCCATTTCTCATAATACTCCAAATATTTCAAACATATCTCATCCTATCATTCTTTTTAATGATTCTACCATTAATATCTTAGCTCAAACTGTGTCTTCTTTGCAAAAACAAATTTATTCAAAGACTGAATCCAAGTTCAACATTCCTACATGTGACATTGATAGTCCTTTGTCTTTGGATATCATCTTTGTTGTTATCCCTCAATACATGCAGATTCCTCACCTTGAGACTTATAATGGTAAGGGTGATCCTTTGACTCTTGTAAAAACCTTTGAAACCCTATGTAGTGATTTCTCTCATGACCATAGGTTCATGGACAAGAGATTTACTAGAAGATTTTGAGAGAAAGCCTTGCAAAGGTATTGTTATTTCCCCCTTATTCTATCATTTCTTTTCAAAAACTTACTAATGCTTTCATTCAAAAATTTCAAAACAACATTGGTCCTAAGACTTCTTTGATTGGTTTAATGCATTGTAAACAAGATGTTAAAGAAAGAGTGACTAATTTTATTGGTAGATTAAATCATTTTCATGCTCATATTTCTTATCCTATGCCTGATGTTTGATGCAGGGGGTGTGATATCCTACTGGCCCATACCCTGATCAATAGGGAGGCCTCTAACTATCCCTCCAAGTCTGGTCAAGAGATTTGCTTCACAACTCACTCTAAGAGCCTAATCCCCTTGTATCTTTGTCCAACCACTAATCTTCTCGGCACATACAAGAATGCTCTGCCAACACTGGACAATTGTCACATACATGAATGCTCGGCAATAATTGCAACTCGATAGTCCAACCACTAATCTTACCTTAACACAATATCTTACCAAAAAATTAGGGAAACCCTTGATAGTTTTAGACACCCTTCACAATGCTACAAAACATATCCCACACCCAGGGTATGTTACCTTGGACCAACTACTAGATCCACTAACTTTGCAGTAACCAAATTGGCCTAAAATGCACCCAATAACAAAGAAACTCCTAAGAGATCTTTCTCCCTTGACTCCCAACCATGAAAAATTCTTGTAAAATTTTTAGAAACACTATATTATCAAGGTTTTGGGTCACCAACATTCACCTATTCTTCTAGGCATCAAACCCTCACTTTTAGGGTCATTAGGCTAGGGATTTCTAGGAATGACTCTTATGAACTTCTCCAAATCCTATCAATGGATCATACACCTTCACATGGACCCCAATAGCCGAGATCCATCAAAAAATACCCCCTTCCCTTGGAGTATTTGTTCACAGTAATCGTTGGTGTCAATTTGTGCACCCTCAATTAGCAACTTGCCACCATTCTGTGGTCTCTCCTCCACAATACCTGCACATCCTTGCATCTAAAAACTATACAAGGATACAATACATGTTATTAGACCAGGGATAAATTTAAGAAACCCCCCCCTCCTAAAAAGTATAAAATCATGGCGAATCACATGTGTTTTGGAGGGACAATTTTTAATATTGATGGCGAATTATGTTTCAAAGTATGGATATTTGGTGGCAAATTTTTAAAAAAATATGACGACTATAAATGTTTTGAATAGGAAAATTATTAATTTATTTGGCGATTCAGACTTCCTTTTAATGATAAATTATGGAAAAATTATTTTATCATGGAGTGATTAATTTAATTGTCATGGCGAATGTTTTAAAAATATACATATAAACTTGGTGATTTAATACAATAGTTGTGTAGTTGGTATGGCGATTTAATAATTGGAAATAATTATTAAATTTTCATTCTCCTGAGTTTTCATTCTCAAAGAATGACACATGTGATGATTCCGGAGAGATTTTTAAGTAAAGGAGTTATCTAACCACATTCTGTCCGAAATGCACCTTCCACCGTTCATCTCTCTTAATCCAATGGTTATGGTTTGATGTTGAAGTTGCATCGGGTCCTACCACTATGACGTCACAGAATCAGACGTCCGTTGGATTACAACTTATCAACAACCAAAGCTGAATTTCAGGCCTATTGTTGGTCTTCATAATGTTTATGGAAAACTCTCGGTGAAATCATGACACATGGTATGATTGATTGTAGAGATAAGTCCACGATCAATCATACCATGTGTCATGATTCCGTAGAGAGTTTTCTGTAAAGATTATGGAGACCATCAATAGGCCCAAAATTCATCTTTGGTCATTGATATGTTGTAATCCAACGGACGTGTGAGACCGTGAGTCTGTGAGTTGTGACAAGATTTATTAATTAATTTAAAAATTATAAACAACTGTCGTATAGTTTTAAATTTAATTAATAAATCCTATCAAATTGTCATATCAGACATATTTTGTCTGCTTCATAGCCATTTTTGATAATATTAGATAAAAATTTTAATTAATGACAATGAGTAGATATGACATCAATTAAATTAATGTCAATTAATTGCTGCTTAGATGGAGCCTTTCAATTTTCAATGAATGATATGTGTGAACTATAACATCATTATCTATTCATTACCAATTTACATTGATAGAATAATTCCTTAAAGTTAAGACTTAAATGAAAACATCATGTCATTTAAGGACATTATTTTCTGACTGTTCGATGATCTTACATCAATGGTAAAGCTTCATTTCATGCCGCCATTTCGTAGCTAACATACTTTGCATATTGTTTCTGCGGAGTGGGCACACATTTCTAGTTTTTTTCATAATAAAGAATTATTATGTCCACTTGTGTGACGTTCGGTCTTCATTATTCCAAACATAGCAAATGTCTTATCATAAGTGTTGTTTCTAATTTCACCCATTGTTGCATTAAATATGAAAGATTTAGAGATTGTTGAAGGATAGTTACCATTTTACTTATGAATTAATTAGATCTTTAGGGAAGAGAAAGAATTTCAATCAGAGCTTATAAATAGATGATATACACTCGTTAAATTATGATTGTGAAAGGAGATTTGGGAAAATAGTCCGCGACTGCTCGATTCTCTTTGTTTTTTTGTCAAAAATTAGAATACTAATCAGTTTGATTTTCAATGGATACTCCAATTCATTTAAGATCCACTGCCTTGCAGGATCAGAAGGCCTTTTTGGGCCTGGTCACAGACCCAATCCTGGCATCTAGTGCTACGAAGTTGGGAGCCTTCACCAAGGAGGCTATAAGGATGGTGCTGGGACGTGAATTTTTGGAGAATGAAAATAGGTATAGAGTTAACACCGACATTTCATCTCAGTTCATGGAATCTTTGTTGGACCTGGGTGGGGAAAAGGTGGAAATTCTCATGCTTCTGAGGAAATTTTTCAGAGAAGAGTACCTCGGTGATGATGTGAATGTTGTCGTATTTGCAGAAATTGGGTTTGGTATTCCTTGGGCAAATTATTTGATGAGGATTCTACAACCAGGAGAAAATGTGCCCAGGCAACCATTTCTACTGAACCTTGATGTTGAGTAGCTCATGCGTCATTGCAAGTGGGCACAGATTGGGAGGGATTTCCTCCAAAAGTGGCACAACCTAGAGGATACCAAGGACTATCGATGGCTAGAAGAATTCTCTAAGATTATTCTCTCTTCAAAGTTCCATACAAAAGGAAGGGAGCCTCAGCCAGATAGTCCCTAACTATGTCTCTGTCCCTATCCCTGTCCTAGTCTCTACTGTGTCTCCCTTTGGTGGTAGCAGCTTACCAGGGTTTTTGCAATGATGTAAATTTTAATAACGTTTGTTTAAAAAAAAAATGAAAATGTTTTAAGAAATTCGAAGTGCTTTTCTATTTTGTTTTTATTATAAGAATCGTTAATAGATATGGCCTATGGGCGTCGTTGAATTGTAAATTTGAATTGAAATTTTGCGTAATATAATATAAAATATTTGTGTTACACTTTTGTTTCATGTAATAATTTAATGTTTCCAAACTTTATCATTTAATGGTGACTGGTTACTGGTTAAAATTTCATGGATAAGGTATTCTCGAATGCATGAATTCAAAGTGAATTTCAATATAGTTACTGATTATATTCATTACCGTGTATTAAATTATTAATATTTTATAATCGTAACAATTGTTGGATTATGAGAGATGAACGGTTGAAGTTGTATTTCGGAAGTACTATGGGTTTCAAAGATCTTTTTTGAAAACTCACTCCGGAAACGTGACACGTGTAATTAACATTAAATTTGTACGTATTTTTAATTTAATATTCATTTAAATGTTTCCAAAAATGTGACACGTGAGACATGTAATATTCATTTAATTTGTTACATTTAAGTTTTAACGATAGGATTTTACCATTTCCTTTTTAATAACCTATCGACTCGTAGGCTCGTAGCAGCAGAGCTAAAAAGAACTGTTAAATCGTCACTGATGATTTTGAGACTATAATTTGTGAGAGCCTTAGCCATTCTAACTTCTAGCTATCCAAATTTCAAATTATAATTTTGGGTAAGAAATTTAGCCTGATGCATCCCGATTTTGTAATGTCAAAAATTATGTTTAACTTGATTTTGAAATTTTAATTCTTGCACAATGCATGTACAGTTAGGGTTTTCTTAAATTGGGGACATGGGGTTTTCTTAATTAGTTATTTATTATCTGTGATTTTATTAATAAATATATGTGATTCTATGTTTTTTCATTCTTCTGAAGAACAATGGGGAAAGCGAAAACTCAAGGCCAAGGGCAAGCAGATGGGAAAACTTTAATAGACTGCAAAAAACTAGTAGAAATCCCTGGTTTCACTGATGAGTATCACGATGTTTATGATCCTGCTATCGATAGTCAAAGGAGAGTTATATCAATTAAATATACATTGTGCAGTAAGGAAACTGGGCCAAAGAGGTCTGAATTTATAAAATTTAATCCAGCGATAGGTGCAAAAATGAATAAAGCTACTTTGTGGGATGTAGTTTTGGATTGCATGTTGTTACCCAAAGTTTTTCCTTACCCAGAAATTGTCTTGATTTGTGTAGAAAATTACGATGAAGAAAGAAAGCAATTGTGAATAAAAATAACTAGGAAGAAATTTTATCAATAACCTAGGAAGAATTTCTCAGTTTGCTAGACCTAGGGTTTGACCGAAAAAACTATAATGTCCGTATTGACCTCAGATTATTGGCAGACAAATATGAGGCAGTCGTGCCAAATGCAAAAGATTCATTTATAAAGGGTCTAATAGTTGCAGAGGAAAAGGCTTCGTTGGGTGAGAACCATAAGCCTCCTTATGATTTTAACATTTTTGTGCCATGGGTTCAAGATACTATATCCTCGCTGGCATTTTGCGTGGGAATGGAAAACAATAAGGAAGTGGTTGCCAACATTCTTCAATTGATTTGGGATATCCATTGTGTCAAAGAACCACTAAGATATAATTTTGTTGGACACGTGGTTTAATCGATGCAAGAACAATTAGCATTGATTAAAATAGGCAATTCTAAGACATTTAGGTTCATAACCTACTTGTGCTATCTTCTGCTAGCCAAGCATGCTGCAATATTAATGAGCAACAGAAACAAGCTTGAAATTTAGATGGGGACAAGACTAAAAGGTACTCCAATGAGTCCAATAGGTACTCCAATATATAACTGGACACCTCAGATAAGGATGTATGATAACATAAGGAATTATAGTAATTTTGTAGATTTCTTTTTGGCACCATTCTACCAAAAAAAACAAGCACTCCAATGCCTAGATTGTCTGATTCATGTAGGGATTGCATCCAACTTGGAAGCACAATTCAATTGGCTGACTGGTACTTAATGGAAGAATACACCATGCTAAGGTTTTATGGATCAGAACTACAACCCCACAAACTTCCAATGCATGTGACAGACAAGGTGTTTATAGTAGAATATGTACTACAACTTGAGAGCACAAATAGACTCTTCACTGGCCAGTCAAAGAAGACCATATTCCCTTCCTTACCTTTCTCAATTGGAGGGTTAACATTTGAGAGAAAGGCATTCAAAGTGGCAAATTTTTTTTTAGAAATTTTTCAATTTGATTTAGAGTGGTACTGGAAGTATGATCCACTCAACGTCATTCAAACAATGCTTGTTGCTAATAAGAGCTCTGCAAAATTATTTCAACATGAAAGTAAACCATTGCTAGAGAAGTTGAAAAACAAGGATAGCTGGGATGACGTTACAAAAGAGATGGAGAAATTTTCCGCTGAGGAAAAGATTTCATTTGAACAGTTGTCATCACAAATTATGACATCAATAAACCAAGGCATTATACAACCTAGAATGTCCTTCAATTTCTACAAAAAAGGTGCTCATCCATCAAACATAAAAAATACCAAAGAAAATGGCATAAGAGTGTAAGGATAGAAAATGGACTCAAACAAAAATGAATGATTTTTAGAGTATGAGAAAGGATCTTGGTGAACCAAAGACTAGTATAGATCTGGATGGTATAGAGTTTAACAAATTGTGTAATTTGGAGCATCCTACCATGGCATACAATAGTAGTTCTCCAAACAGCCAGGACGATAATCCACCAATTGCATTTACTCCAGGTCACAGTGGAGTTAGCAACTACCGTAAACAAGTATATAGAAAAGCTGAAAATATTATGGAAAAAATGGGTTATAAAGGTGGCAGTTTGGGTCCCATAGGAGATGGCATCTGGATTCCAATTGTTGCAGAAAAGACTGATCGTGGACCTAGTGCAGGCCTTGGGGTTGGAGAGGACACATTAGATTCATCAGGAACCACTGTGCCCACAAGAACATCCATTGCCATGGGTGGGATTGGGTAATCTACTGCTACTGGGTCTGGTAGTGGCACTGGTGCCAGTGGGATTGGGCAAATTATACAACAAGTTCCCTCTCTAAAGAGGCCAGTAGAATCTACATAGAATCCCATAGAAGAAGATAGTGTCAAGAAGAAAAAGGTTTCTAGATCAATGACACTCAATCCTAAAGAATTGTTTGGACTTTCAGGTTCAGAAAAAACCTCTAAAAGGTTAAATCCTCAAGCAACATTAGTTAGATCAATAGGCATTGCAAGCTTTGCTTCACCTTTCAAACATTCAAATCCTTCAGCAACACTAGATTTTTGTTTCAAAGATTTCTATAATAAATTTGTAGAAACAAAAACCAAGAATAAGGAAATAAAGAAGACATTCCAGACTGGTGCCCTTACTGTAGCTATAGAGGAACAACCTACATCCAACAGGGTTTTGCCAACACATGACCCAAGCAGAGACATGATGGAGTTCATGGTTTTTATTCCACCCAAAAAAGATGGAAACCCACCAGAGAGTCAGATAGATTTGTCTAAATTTCAAGTTAGCACTCTCCAAATGAATTTTTCCAAACTTAAAAATGTGGAAAAAATCAATGTGTCAAAGTCTACAAACCAAGTGGTCTATAGTGCACTGCTAAAGCTGGGAAAAGAGAAGAGTAAGCTCGAGAAAAATATAGAAAAGTTACAGGTAGACATTGCCGATGAAAAAGAAAAGAGGAAAGCTTCAAAGAATAGTATGAAATAATTACAGAAAAAGATTAAAAAATTGACCTCTACATCAGAAAATACAGAGCATGAACATGTGGAGGCAGTAGTGAAGGAACAGGAGTAGGCAGAGTTGAAGGCACTGAGGGGGAAATTGGTAGAAATTAGTAAAAAACTAGAGGAAGAAAGAGTCACTTCACAAAAGTTATTTAAAACCATGGAGAGTAATGTTGCCTCCAAATGGGAAATTCAAAAGCAATTGGACTCTTAGGCGGACAAAGCCAATCATTGGGAACAAAAAGTAGTGCAAGAGAAAAATAATTGTGAAAAAATGGCAGAAGAACTAAATAAGTCCAATAATACAATTCAAACTTTAAGAAATACTAGTAATAATTTAGTGAAGATTACTAAAGAACACATTTGGGGCCAAATATTGGGGATGTCTAATAGCTTATTTGAGTGGTTTGAAATGCTTCAAAGTATGAGAGTATGTTATGTAAAGCTCCATAAGAACATTGAACAAAACATGGATGTTGTCAAGAAAGAAAAGAAAGAAAAAGATATTATGCAAAAACTCTATAGTAAGAGTGATCGTTATCTATCAAACAAGGGAATTAGCACCCACCTTGATGCCTCAGTAAAGGTATCAAGTATCATTCAAAAATGTGAGAAGCTATAGGAAGCACAGGAAATGGATGACAAAGCTAAGAAGAAGATCTTAAAGATGGAACAAAGGAAAGCAAATTTGGAAAGTCTTGGTTTGCCTAAGGGATTGATGCAAATAAGTTCATTGGAAGATAAATTTACAAAATAAGGTTGTAGGAAAAAATAAATACTGATTTACGCTTTCTTCTTATAGACTTATCTCCTGATACATTCATGGATTTCATCAAACCAGTGAGAACTTTGAATGGATTTTTAGAAGCTATACTGCTGTCAAGTCACACTTCCAAATATGAATTGCTAACGAAGTTGCAGGAGTGTGACTATACTATGAACCAAATGTTTCTGCCATCAGAGGATGTTTGGACTGGCCTACAAAGATTGCTTTGAATTTTGAACTACTGTAAATTGTAATGTATTGCGAATGAATACAAAACAATTTGTGCTCTATCTAATTTTCATGTTTTCCAATTTAATGTATGTTGAGTTACTCAATTTTGTTCAATTATTCTTAGTTGATTTACTCTGTTATATGCTATTGGAAATTTGGAATACAAAATTTTATTCAGAAATTCCAAATTCAAATATGAATGATCATTGATGATGCGATACAAACTACAGTAATGATACTCTTTCTTCTCAAATTTTAATGATGAAACATAATAAATTCTTGCTTTTATAAAATAAACATTGAATGATAGGATATAGTAGTTAATAAGTTCAAAAAATACCTATTGATTGATACTGGTAATTTAGCAGAAATTTTCTAAATTTTCCAATTCATGTATGCGTCGTCATCATCATCTAATTCTGGTATTCTAGTTCCTTCATTGTTCTCTTCATTTTCATTTGTCTCTTCTTCACTCTAACCTCCGCTTCTATGAATCCCACTCCCATCACCACCTATAGTTGTCCCACTTAGAGTCAGATATTGGTTAATGGTGTTGACCAACCCTCTTCTTTTGCATCTTTTCTTCCAAATTTCCATTGCTTTTTAATAAGGAAAAGTATTGACATCATATCTAGATGTGTAGACCCTTAAACATATTTCCAAATTCTTGTCTAGTTTGTTTCTTAGCTTTGATTTTAGGAATCCCAAAGAACTAAAAACTCTCTCATCCTCCACTAAACCCAATATCATGGTTTGACATAGATCAACAAGCTTGAAGAACTCTAAAATTTCATCATGCAACATTGTGCTCTATTTTAGTTCTCTGATGTGGACAAAAGTCTTGTTGCTGCTACAAAACCAACTTTGCTCTGCTCTAAGATCTTTTTCCTAGATATCTTAGGGTGTTCACAACCCTAAACTGAGGTAAGTCACTCTCAACTTTACCTCCTCTTCAAGACTCAGTCCCCATTGAAATGCTTTTCATCTCCTCCTTTTTGAACCTATACAAATAGATTCATTCAACCTGTTGGTTGTATTTTCTATTTTTGTTGGTTCTCCTTGTTCCTTGTCTTTCCCTCTGTAAAATTTTAGGTTTTCATGCCCAAACCTTGCCAAAATTGCAAAAACCCTAGTTGTCCAAGTGTTAAATGATGAAATTTGAAACCCTAGGTCATGTCTTATGTTTCAGCGTTACCTTTTTCAAATCACTTAAGGCATGTGTTTTAAGTTAAGTCGCCTCATTGCATTACCCCCAGCGAATATTCCAAAGCTCTTCCCGACTTTGCCTTTTCCTTGTGTCGCTTGGTCTCAATCAGAAATAGAATATTCCTTCAGCGTTCTGAGACTTGGCGATTTCTTTCAGTCGGGTAGTCGCAGGATCTTCATGTTATAAGCTTTATGAAAAATGGGACCCACTGTTAGTCGGGTGATCGTAGGAGAATTCTCACAGTTAAGAAAATGTTCTCAGACTTCGCGATTGCTTCATGTCGTGTTGTCGCCCGATCAAGCCAAAGTTCACTATTAAGTTTTCCTTCAGTCGCGTGGTCTCGGAACAGGATGGCGGTTAAGTGATTTCACTTCAGACTACGCGACTAACCGTTTGAGGTTTGTGGCATGGCTCAGTCGGGATGTCGCCAGAACAGAATAAATATTTTAGTTTTCCAGTATGCAGTAAAAAGACAAATGAGCAACTGACATCTGTCATAAGGTAAGTGGGTTGTCGGGAGGTTGCCAAAAAGGAGAAAAGGATTAAGCGATTATGAGACTAAGGTATATTGCCTTCAGTCGCAAAGTCTCAGAATGATTTAAGGGTATGCCCGATCATTAAGCGATTAAACGACAGCCGTCAGATGAAAAATCAGAAGATCCAGCGGCAGTCGCGGAGTCTGGGAAGAAAAGGGCCCTAAAGCAAAAGTCCTTCCAACTTGGCGATTAGGGTATGTCACGCAGTCGCTGTAAGTAAAGAAAAAGGGCGCATGTAATATATTAAGGTAAAATTGAATGTATCTCCCGATTGGGCGACTAAAGGTTATCGCTTAGTCTTGAAACAGAACATGGGCATCTAGCGACAACGAGACAACTGTGAAGGTTAATGATAACGGCTAGTCGCCAGGTCTCAGAAAGAAAGGTGTGTTAAAGTTAACTGCTCGTGAATTTGATTTCTTCTATGTCGCGTGATCGCTAGATAGCCACTTGAGTCAGCCAAGGTTATAAAAACACATTATCGCCAGGTCTCGGGATGAAACCATGGTTAAGAACAAACGCCTACGACAAAGAGACTTAAAGAAGTCGCGGGGTCGCTTGATCACAAGATCTATAAAACGGTGGCAGTTTCTGGATGTGACAAAGCAAATCTCTTGGCAACCAATCACAGGCCCAAATTTTGATCACAGTGCAAAAGAGGGTAGCTGAGATGTGAGACAGACAGCGAATCATAAGGTGACATGTCAGCTCTCATAAACGTTTTATGATTGATCCGAGGATTCATATTTGAAAATTTGATTTCCTGTCAACTTCAGCAACTATGGCTAGGTTTTTTAGAGTTCACGACATGGCAAATTAATGGCAGAACTGATGTTCCTGAATTATGAGCTATGTACTCTGGATGATGGCTATAAGGAGTTGACAGTGCACTCATTCCCATTCACCATGCTTTCAAGTTTTTAGAGCCAAGTTGCTAGGTTTTCAGAGAAGAGTGATATTTTAAGCAGTTGCAGTGTATCCAGAAGTGATCAAAAATTTCTAAAATTGCAGAAGTTTGTGCTCAGAGCAGTTGGCTGATATTGGAGATTAGATTTGTTTCAATATCGGTTGGAGGAAAGGAATTCAAGGTGTTGCAGAGATGAGTAGGGCCGTGAGCGTCTCTTCAACAAGTGGAGGCAGTGGAGAAGAACAGAAAGGAAAACTGAGTTACTCTGATGAGTTTCTCCAGCTTCTGCCAGGTTCAACACAGAGAAAGAAGGCCGATGCTAGTGTCCTTCTTGATGATTACAAAGACATCCAAGATGCTGTGACCCCAGGCACAATAGGTTACTCTCTTTTCACATACTTTTATAAGAATTCTGATAGGCCCATCCCTATTTCAAACCCTTGGACATGTGGTCTGGCTAGGTTATTAGTTCCTGATGTGTTCTTAGATGTTGACCTATTTCTTGACCTGGAAAATCACTATGATGCCCTCACAAAGACCATCAAA